>JAHZNP010000356.1:0-14807 GCA_020615345.1 Triops cancriformis
CACATGCTGGTAACGCTTGGACAAATATAACGCTGATTAATGAAACGATAACACTGAAAAAGCTTGCAGTACCAAAAACTGGAACAATAAGCCCTGCAAAACGGCTAACGAATGAAACGACGTTTATCAACGTTGTATTCCTCAAAGCATAGATCATTGTACAACAAAGTAGCACGTGTTGCTGATACAATTCAGCCCATTTTGAGCTACTTCTGAGAAGAAGGCTCTTGCCGATGGCAATGTTTCCTTATCTGCCACCCACCAACCCCACCCCAAAATCGCACAGCACTTATGGCGAAAAACCGAGCCAAGCTCAGCAACCCACCCTCCCACTGGCAAGGCTAAACTCGACAGGATATATTAAGCTGTTGTCACAGCTAAAAATTGTATTCAATGAAAAATATCCTCCATCTTGTAAACAAAACGACGTGATATCCCTTGACGAGGCTTGGTCCGTGACGTTACCTAGCAACGATGGTCCTTTTTGAGCTAAACCGTTTTAACTAATTCTTAACCGTGGGCGGACCGATGTGCTAAACTGTATGTAATCTTGCTCTGAGACCAGGCTGAATCGGTTACACCACCAATATCGATACTTTTTTTAGGCCCACCTCTTGACCGCGAATGCGGAAATGGGAGAAAACATTTCGATCCGAAAACGGACGAAACTTGTTTATGAGAATTCCTGCACGTAGCACAGTTGTCTTCTATTCCTTCATAACTTGCGTGGGATAAGGATCGGTAAGTGAGAGTGTAGTAGATAATCTAACACGTGCTTATTCAGAACGTTCGCATTCTTTATGCGATAAAAGAGGTCGCATAGGTCGTGGACTAAGTGCTATAAAATGCGCGAATTTTCTCCGCAGCACTGTGTAATACGGCTATTATTATTTGTTTACGTAGGTCGCACAGTTTACCAGGCAAAATGTTACTTTCGCGGAAGTTTCTTCGTCGTGAACTTGTAAGCCAACTTCCCGGCCGAACCGTTTCTGCGTTAGGTATTACAACGAAGTCCGAAAACTCGCATTCCGAATCCCGGCAAAAGGGATCGTTGTATATTTTGACCGGATGTGCTGCTGGACTCGGTTACCTTTACTGGAAGAAGCGATCTGCTGTTCTTCACGCTGCAGAGCTACAAGTCCCGCCTCGAACTTCCGCCAATGTAATTTGTGACGCGGAGAAAGTGGGAACTTACGTCGAAGGACTTCCAACTTACTCTTTGGATGATGTGGCACAGCATTCCGCAGATAGCGAGCGCGTTTGGGTTTCGTATAAGCAAGGAGTCTATGATATCACGGACTTTATTAAAAAACATCCAGGTTGCGTTGAACTTTGATTTCATGTGAAGGCTAAAGCTTCGTTTTATTCTGTGCAGGTGGAGACAATATTCTTATGGGCGCTGGAGGCTCCGTTGAGCCGTTTTGGGAGCTTTACGCTGTTCACAAATTGCCTGCTATTTTAGTCATGCTTGAAAAGTACCGAATCGGTACGTACGAACAACTTTAAAACGGAAACGTTGGTCGGGACTTGTCCATGTGAGTGGTTTCGTCTCAGGTAACTTGAAGCTCGGGGAAGAAAAGCTAGCGCTTGCGAACATGGGAGATCCTTGGGCCAACGAACCCCGGCGTCATCCAGTACTCCAATACCGGTCCAAGAAACCGTGTAATGCTGAACCTCCTGCAGCTCTTCTGGTCGAAAATTACATCACACCCACGTAAGTAAGATACATTTAATTGTCCAGGCCCATAAATCGAAGTGTTCTTCTTACAGCCAACTGTGACATATAGTAATCTAAACTGACAGGTAGGAATGGAAACATTAATAACATTTTTTATTTCCAGAGACGTATTCTACGTTAGAAACCATTTACCAGTACCCATAGTAGATCAGGAGGAATATGAATTAGAAGTAAGTGGTTTGGGAACGCGTGACTTAACCCTCAGCCTGCGTGATTTAGAAACTAAATTCCGCCAAGTTACCATCACTGCAGCTTTGCAATGTTCCGGCAATCGACGTTCTGAAATGAACAAGGTATTTTTTTACAGTAGTATTTTTTGTCGTTTCAGATATACTTATCTTATCATTTACAGATGTTTTGTCACGTTTTTCCTTTCTTTCTGCTCGTAGCTTCATTTATCATTAGTTTATTGTAGGATAGAAGAAAAATAATTATTACGGATGGTGTCATTGACATCTCATTGTTGTCTTTCGTAGGTGAAAGTCGTAAAAGGATTAGAATGGTCCCAAGCGGCCATCGGAAACGCGGAATGGACCGGCGTTTATCTGAGAGATGTGCTAATCGCAGCTGGGTTCGATCCCAATAACCCTGGTTCAGTTAAGCATGTACAAGTAAGATAGAGTTTCTGAAACTTTTCCTGCTTTAAGGATGGTGAAACGTTCCAGGGGTATCTTCTAGCCTCTATGAGTATTATCTGAGAAACTTAAATTAGAATTCTCTCTACCTTCTGTTAAATATTACAGTAAACTTATTTTGTCACCAATAAATCCGTTTAAAAGCGCATCGCAGTAGCAGGAATTATCATAGATAGTGTATTTGATCGAATAGTTTTCCTCATTTTCCCATATGCTTTTTTCCATCGGTTATGAACACATTCTTTGTAAGTTAAGTTTATTGACAGTGACTGAAGTGGCTAATTGATTGATAATTTTTATAAAACATGTTGCGCATTTCTCTCCTATCAATCAATTTAAGAGGATATCAGAAGCTTAGAAAACTCTGCTCCTTATCATTTAAGTAAACAGGAAGTGGTCAGACTGTCAGGATGATTCATAGTTATTGTTCGTCTATGTTATGTTAAATATACAAATATAGTTAATATAATTATAATATAATTATTAATATAATTATTAATATAATTACAATATAGTAAAGTATGTATGATAAAGTGTTAAGAATAAAATATTATAAGAAATAAAAAAGTACATCCATGGAGTATCTCGAGTTCTGTTTTGAGATGTAAAATATTACCATAGAAGGTAAATTTCGATCCGCTATTTGCAGTTTGAAGGATTGGATACGGATCCAGCCAGCCAGCCTTATGGGGCTTCGATTCCCCTGCAGAAGGCTTTGGATCCCAATTGTGAGGTCGTCCTAGCTTTAAAAATGAATGGCGCACCTTTGACTCGGGATCACGGCTTTCCTGTACGCGTCTTAGTACCGGGAGTTACTGGCGCGCGTTCGGTCAAGTGGTTGAGTCGCATTATAGTCTCTGAAGATGAAAGTTCGTCCCACTGGCAGCAAAACGACTATCGCAGCTTTTCCCCGAGCGTCGACTGGGATACTGTTGACTTTAAAAGTGCGCCATCGATTCAAGAGATGCCCGTAACCTCCGCCTTTTGTTTGCCTGTTGATGGCTCTGTTGCAAAAATTAAAAACGGCAAATTAACTGCGAAAGGTAACTTTTAGTCAGCTTGAGCACAGTTAGGTGTTCAGAATCGTAAATTTCAGATTCTTTTACGTTTCTAAATGTAAGGTTACGCCTGGAGTGGTGGTGGCCGCGGTGTCATCCGCGTTGACGTGAGCTCGGACCAAGGCAAAACCTGGTACGTAGCTAAACTGCTGGACATAAATGGAGCAGATCCAAGTCAAGTTTACTCAAAGAATTGGGCGTGGACGCGTTGGACGGCAGATATCCCCATTCCAGAAAACCAGGTTCGTATACAACCAAAAGTTAGGGCTCTGAAAAGATTTTCATTGCAAATTTTTCGACTTCTTGTAGTCAAATGCTGAATTGTGGGTGAAAGCAACTGATTCTTCGTACAACTCGCAGCCCGAGACTTTCGATAATATTTGGAACTTGCGCGGCTTGCTCAGCAATGCGTATCATAAAATTCGGGTTAAAATAGAAAACTAAGGTTAGGCGTTTACCTGTTAATTGTTCGTGTTAGCTAGCTCTCTTTGTTGTATTTGGTAAAACCAAGCTTTAGCATCTAGTGGAAAGGTGATATGAAAAGATCTGGCTAAGGAAATCTTGTTGAAACACAAAATAGAGGGACCAGGGTTCAAGTTTAACTAAACCAAAACAATTGTATTTAATAACTAAGTTTTTCCCGAAGTACAGCAAACGTTCCCCTACCTCCCGTCTTTTTTTCCCCATGTCACCAGCACTATCGCTGCTGACATGGGAACATGTTCAATGCCGGCAATTACAACTTGTTCATTTGTTCACTTTTTCGAAGTACTGACGAGAATTGACCGGGTCAGGCTTGATAGTAGGAGATTCCGGTTTCCAATCCGCAGGACAAACTGAAAAATTACAGGTCTCGTGATAAATTTATTCAAGGTAAATAAAATTCAAAATTTATCAAAATTAATCAAAGCGAAATATTACCTTCGCCATGTTTCTCGACAAACTGGAAAGCCTTGATAAGCCGCAAAGTCTCGTCTACGGAACGGCCTACAGGCAAGTCATTGATAGTAATTTGACGTACGATGCCCTGGAAGAGAAAAAACGAGTTCGTAAGAGGTATAAGAACAGTAAGATTATTTAATAAAGTCGACTTTTTTTCTTTCTTTTTTCAAAATGTGTACGATCTTTTTCTGTTTCCTTAGAGTTTCTCATTATTTATTACTTGTGGGTCAATTATAAACAATCCACGTAAGGCAAGGCCAGCCGACTCGACTAAAACTCCATAGTCTCGAGAGATAGTTTTGTGGAAATCGGAGAGTAAAGGATAGTTCAAGCCGCCCAAACCTCCTTGCTAAAACACATAAAAGAATTATTACAGAACTGAAAAAATATTGGAAAGAAAAAACCTTGCGGGGGGTGTTAATCCAAGCCAAGTGACTAAAGTGGGAGTCGGTAGAGATTCCTACCACTTCGGCATCGATGTTTTTGAAGTCTTGGATTCTTTCGCTGAAAGCGATGATTTCGGTAGGGCAAACGAAAGTACTAAACACGAAGAATGCTACATAGAATAAAGACAGCGAATTGCAATGTATGCTTACAAGTCCAAGGGATAAAAGAAAAGAACCAAGTATTTCCCTTTGAAGTCCGCCAGACTGATGTCCTTGAATTGCGAATTGACAACAGCTGTTCCTTTAAATTCGGGAGCGGGATGCTGAACTTTAGCATCCAATAACTTTACGCCTGGCGGCAACAGGAATACAAGAATTAGGCGCTAATTTAAACCTTCACTATCTGTATGTTTAGCAATTTTTACAGAAACCGTCCAATGTATTGCTATTTTAAAGCCGGCATTTAAATGTCGGGAATTACTTGTCGAGAACGCTCGTGGTGCAATGCCATTGCTGGCAAGCTTCGCCAAAGACACCTACGGGCATGTAATTAGTATAGATTATATATGATTTGAAAAATTACCGATGATTTTACGAGACCGGAAAGCAAAGACATCTTGAAGTACTGAATCCTGGTTCTAGAACATACTCGCACGTGAAGGGCAAACAAAAACAGGAAGCTTCTTTGCCTGTTCATCTCATAGATGGCGTTAATGTTTCCGGAATTTTGCATATTCATTTGAAAGTCATAAAATAAAGGATATTTCCATAACTTGATCTTCAAATTTAGTCGCTGATTATAAATATATCATATTAAAAGGATTAGGCGTCGTTACTGCTTTTCTTTACAAAATACAGATAATAACGAATCGATAGTCATCTGTATTTATATCATGCGTTTTTCGGTTTTAATTTTTATTATTCTAATCATCCAAACAATCAATACGTCCCATCACTTTGAGTACTTGGAATGTTTCAGGACAGAAGAAAATCAAAACAAATACAAAACTGAATTAAAAAAATAAATAAAAAATTAGCAACTTTTTAAGGCCAATCAATATTTATTACAACCAAAGAAAGTCGTCAATGTCACCTTCACCCTAAACTCTGCACACTGGTCATTTTTACTTAAAAAAAAGAGATGGTACGGATACGTCGATTTGACACAAAGGGAAATGAAAAAAATATTTATAGTTAGACAAGCTTCTTAGCTTCAAAGAAACTCTTCAAATGCCTCATTTGCCACGCCCCCATAATCAGTAGGACGGCCGTTTGTGCCAAAGACCACCACAACACCCTTTGATTGGTGCTTTCGCTAGTCTGTCTGAACCTTTCCTCACGGTACTAAAACAGAAAATAAATGGATTTTGAGGGTAATACAGAAATCACACGTATTTTTCCTGATTAAGTAAAGATTAGTAAAGCACGTTACCCGTTGATAATTTTGTTCCTTGGAAATTTGCTCTACTTGATCCAGCAACTGCCTTACTCGCAACTGCAATTCGGATAATTTCTCGTTCTGGGCAACTGCAGCGTAGTCAATGGCTTGTTCGCCTACTTGAATATCAAGGTGAACTCGCTAAGAGAGAAAATCAAACTAATTAGCGAAGATGTTCAGGAACTGATACAAAAGTACCAGCTGCGTTCCAGAAAACCATTTGGTACTGTTGGAATATAAACAGATGACGTGTTCACCAGGGCTGTGGGATGTGAAGGTAAACTTTCCTTCAGAACTGTAAACCTATTCAACATAATACATATTTAAAGGTTTTAAACAGGGAATATGAATTACCTTAGACAGCATAACTTTATCATCGGGATCTTTGACTTCGACATGCATACCTATGCCAGGACTGGATGGCATAAAGCCGCCTGTCCTAGGGTCGTGAAGCTCGACCTTGTAATTTCCTATAAAATAGGGAAAGATATAAGGTTACCTAATAGTATTTAATGTGTGTAAAGCGTTACCAATAACCATAGTTTCATCTGGGATTTCTTCTATAAAACACTTCCTCTCCGTTTCGCCAATGTGGAAGTAAAGGGCTTGTGACGAAGCCAAAAAGAATATGAGTGTTACATAAATATACTGCTGCATGGTATTTCCTAGATTCTGAAAAGGAAAACCGGAATAAAATTCTCAATTTTTCTTCTTTCCAGGACGTAAACAATATTCGTGACGTGTCTTGCTCAGGAGATTGGATCAAGAACCACGACCTGCAGCTTTGTTGTGTTTCGCTCTTGAAATCTACTAAGCTCGCTGCAGGCATCCAGCGGCCCGCGGGCCAGACTGGACCGCAAGCCAGAATACTCGCCACGTGGTGAATGCTAAATGGCGAATACAATGTTCTTGCAACTTCTCATTGCAGAGACCAACACATAAAATAAGACTCGAAGGTGCTCTATACACTTTCCGTACACCCCTCGCATAATTAAAATTTACCATTCAGTCAGCCAATATTTCAGTAGCGAAGAGAAAGAGTGGGTCAATTGGAACGCTAAGCAACTGAAAGGCAAATTATCTCTTATGATCTTCGGAAGTCTAATGGCTGTAAATGAAGAAAGCCTCGTAAATAACGCAAACTGCGTGCGAGAAACCTTGGTGGGGAAAGCACAACAATTAGATGAGAAACTAATACAGTTCCGATTTCGCTACTTTCCGTCAATAAAGGGATTCTATTGTTTTCGCTGTTTCTGTCTGTTCTGTCAGAAATCTTTTTAAAATGGTTCTTAAATTAAGCATATTAACAGAACAATTTTCGAAAAGTTTAGCCACCGGTTCTGCAAAGGAATCTTGCTTGACGAGTGCGATGCTTGAGTTGACTACGAATGTAACAAAAGCGTTTTGCAAACAAAACAGCTAGTATTGTAATACAAATTGAGTTAAAAGTTGTCACTAATTGTCTTTACACTTATATATTTTCGTCTTTACTTATCAATAAGTCAATCATGTGACAATAATAAAATATTTGTTAAAGTTTTAATTAATCTAACACTCACAAAATAAATACTAAAAGATTCCTATAATATTCGATACTATAAAATTAACTCTAATATTATATAGTTAGCATGCTGAATTGTAAGTATTATGTAATAAGCATATTGAAAATTAAATTGATTGGCTCTTTTCTGGGAAAATATAGGTTAACTCAGATGTTGCATCTAACACGTCATTGGGTTAATTGCAAAAAAGGGGAGCATATAGTGCAAATATATTTTGTACAATATTTATATTTTCTTTCTTTGTTTCTTTTCAAGCATAAGATAGCTCTTCGGAGCGCTAGGCAAGTTCTTTACTTATTGAATAAGATTTCTGACGCTTGTTTCTTTCATAAGCCGAATGAATATTGGAAAGCGTTGAAAGCGTCAATTGACCGATTTTCCTCTAATTATGATGCACTGATCGCAAAGCTTACTGTGTAATATAGGGTCAGTAGGGTCTAGCTACTAGAATGGAATACTCAAAATTTCGTATTGACCCATATAGGATCTAGCAAAATATTGACGAGTGTCTTAGAACCACATCGCTAAATTATTTCAGGCAAGCCACTCGAAGACTTGAATTCATATGGATTTGCGGTAAGGTTTACAGAGTTCCCATGCTTTTTATCGTTATTACTACTTTTTTGCCATTTATTATAGTATGATACATCGGTTCCGGCGATGAAGAATCTCGTGGCTTCAGGCTTTGGTTCTTGCCCACGAGCGGGAAAATTAACAGGATAGTACAGGATGGCGTGAGCTTGAGGACTTCATGACCAGGATGGAGTAAAAGAGGTAGAAGGTTGCCTTCAAATCTGGTTTTACTTTCATGCCAATGTTTAAATGACAGCATTTTTAGCCCCTGAGGTGTTTCCGTGAAGAAAAAAGTGGTGAAATCCTAAGCGAACATTCCACTACGCTTACGAACAAGAGTACGAAATCTGTAGAGTAAGAAATATATAATATATAACAGATAAGAGTAAATATATAGTAAATAAGACTAAATACTAGATACGACTTAATATAGATCTATAATACATAAGAGTAAGAAATCTTTGCTTTCACCATAGAAATATGAAGCCTATTTACATACACTACAAGAAGGACCAAACAAGACATCCGGAGTTACAAAACGGAAATTAGAATGTAATCTGAAACCAGTTAAATCTAGTCCCAGGCTACGTTGATTCCTCGTGGATGTTACTACGAATTTCTTAGACCCAAAAAAACTAGAAAAAAAGCCAGAATACGTAGGAGGTCTCAAAGAAGCGTGTCAAATGCATATAAAACAAAGCCGTGTTCAATACTTTAGAAATCATATTGCCCATGGCAAGTGCACAGGCACTAGTTAAGTGCCTATTTTCTTTTTCTTTTTTTTCATTTTTTCTTTTTGAATTGGTGTCTCCTTTACAACTTTATCATTCGCGTAACTGCTTCCCAATGAAACTTCTCGGATCGCGTTCTAAATCAGATTCGAGTAAATTGCGACCTTGTTGTGGTAGTCAGCGTGGCCTTTGTTACATTCCGACTCCAACTGGCAAGCGAACAATAGGAAAGTTTTCTTTGTGAGTCTAACCCTTAGTTATTATGTTGCTCTGCAAGCGTGGGACCGCATCAAGCCAAGAGGAAATGACATTCAGATATCCCTGCATTGAGATCACTGCATATCATGTGTTACAAGGTGTTCCTGGAAACCCAAGGGAAGCTTTTCTACCTGGTGTTGGTTCAGTGCTCGACCAGTCGTGCTCAGTCTCTCTGACTGAGATCACTACCGACCTGTTTCATTCAAATATCGTGCAACTAGACAAGAAAGGGCCACAAAGTATCCAAGGGATCTTATCCTATATTCCTGTGTCGTTTCATTAGTTACCTCCGAGGAAAGGAACCTTTAAATTGCTAGAAAGCAGGTAACACCAAGAAACTTCTTATTGCGGACATAATGTATTTTGTATGCCTCTTTCTTTTGCACCGAGATGATGGAACTTCAATGATCGGGAAAGCCTGGGATTTCCCGCTTTCTCAAAAAACAAGTTTTCTTGTTTCTTATTTCCATTCCTGTGTTGTTTCTTGACCGAAACGGAAGGTGTTGCAATGGAGTGAGTGTTTTTTGACGCCCTTAGCCTTGACACTTCTTTTTCCTACGTTTCTATTTTTGTTATTTCAAGAAGAAGAACTTAGGCAAAAGTATAGTAAAAACAGTCTATCCTGTTCTAGTAACCGAGGAATGAAGTAGAGGACAGTAAGTTTCATGAAATGGGTCAAGGGTAAAAAGGATGCAGCACTAGGGTGGGAAACGGGGGAAATTTGGGTCGTGCGGACAGGTTTTTAAATTGCTAAAGTGTTTTCGATTGTATGGTGATAGTAACGATAGTCGTCTTCGTGCCAGAATTTCATTTATGTGGAATGGTGTATGACCAGAGCTAAGGAACAGGGAACGTGATAGAAATACCTGACGATTGTTAGTAAGTTTTGCTTCCTCGTTAAGGGCGTTCGTATTCCGAAGGGTACTTGGGAGTACGACAACCGCATTCCCAACCTTCGACCCACCTGTTTAAGATCATGTCGACGGAAGTGGCAGGAGCCGAAGAGTTGGTGCAAAGATTCGGATGGCCGGATTATTTAGTGTTTGCTGCAATGCTGGGCATTTCCGCAGTCATCGGAATCTATTATGCCTGGGTTGGCTCAAAGAACAACAACCCGGCGGAATTTCTCATGGCGTCGCGCAGTATGGGCGTTTTCCCCATGGCGATGTCACTCATTGCTAGGTTTGAAGATACTTTATTACCGATTTTTGCTTAGTCTCGCAATAATTGGTTTTGTAACAAACCTACTTTTACTCCCATAGCTTTATGAGCGCCATCACGTTATTAGGTACGCCGGCTGAGATGTACCAATTTGGCTCCATGTACTGGCTCATCGCCTTAAGCTTTGTGATTGTTATGCCGGCTTCTGCCTATTTGTACCTGCCCATTTTTTACAAGCTTCAGGTCACTTCAGCATATGAGGTAACTTGAACCCTTCGTTTGAAATCGTCAGTTAGTTATTTGCGTTTTATTTACAGTACCTAGAATTGCGATTCAATAGCGCTGCGAGAACGATAGGATCGGCAACTTTCACGGTTCAAATGGTAAATTCTTAAGTGATTATTATGCCAATCAAATGCGCTACATCCATTGGTGTATTGTAGTGTCTCTATATGGCAGTTGTAGTTTATGCACCTGCGTTGGCGTTGAGCCAAGTTACTGGATTAAACGTGTATCTTTCGGTGACGTCCATCTTCGTAGTTTGCATTTTCTACACTGCGGTGGTAAGTATTTTTTATATGGTTATTGTATTGTTGAAGCCATTTTTTTTGTGGTAGGGAGGAATGAAGGCAGTCATGTGGACTGATACGATTCAAGTGATTATCATGTACGGTTCTATGTTAGCTGTCGTACTGCAAGGAGCCGTTGATGTTGGATTCGACAGAGTGTGGGAACTTAATCGCAATTCTACGCGCATCGAATTCCTCGAGTAAGCTAGCTTTAACCTACTAATGTACAGTTATAATGTATTCATTCTTCATGGTTTTTGCAGCTTTGACCCTAACCCGGCAACGCGCCATTCCGTCTGGTCTTTGATCGTTGGTGGCTATTTCACGTGGATGGCCATCTATGGAGTGAACCAGTCCCAAGTGCAGCGCTACTTAACCGTGCCTACGTTGAAAATTGCTCAAAAGTAAAAGATGCTCCCATTCTTAGGCTAGCGGAAATGGATATTTGAAAAAAAAATTGTCTAAGCTACGTTTTCTTTGTTTCCAGCGCGGTGTGGATCAATTTATTCGGACTTGTGTCCCTCATTACCATTTGCTGCTATGGAGGCTTAGTAATCTACGCCAAATATGCCGACTGTGACCCAATGGGCGCTGGCGTAAGTTTCCGTGACTTCCTGCAAGATAGCCACTCTTGGCGCAATAATTTCGCATTTGATACGCGTTTTTCTCCGCGCGACCCCCCTTCCCTCCTCTTAATACTCGTCTTGCAAAAGAGTTTCATTATTCACGCTCAACGCTTTACCTTCAAATTTCATTTTAAGTGGCCTCTTCGGGTGTGCAAATTTAATTGACACCCGCGGCGTTAGCTTTTGATACAACTTTTCTAGTAATATTCGTTGTTTTCTAGCACTGGTACTTTCTTTTTGACGGACGTTTAGTTGTTTCGCTTCATTTCGTTAGCATTTTATTTCATTAGCTTATTGTTAACTGTTTTATTTTTTACAATTCATTCGGGATCCTTTTTCCTAATTTTTCTAACGCTTTACTAGTTGATGATTTCTATAATAAACATTCTTAAGTTTTGGTTTCTAATATAACTTTTTGTGTTTCGTTTTTTAGCTCGTGAGTAAACCTGATCAACTTTTCCCATTGTTCGTAATGGATACCTTGGGACACATTCCTGGTTTACCCGGTTTGTTCGTCGCCGGCATTTTCAGTGGAGCCTTGAGGTAAACTTTCCAACGTCTTGTTACGTTTTTGTTTCTTAAGACACTGACAAGTTAACAAGAAAATACTAAATGACCAGAAAAGATAAGAATAAGAATAAAATAAGCATTTCTTCTTAACTTTTCTTCTTAACTCTTAACTTTTGATTCTCTTTTTATGTGGAATCCTTTGTCTTATTCACAATCTGATTTTTGCATTACTTATTTTTTATACTTTTATAGTACGGTTTCAAGTGGCTTGAATTCGTTAGCTGCCATCAGCTTAGAAGACTTTGTCAAAGCTTTCTGTTTGAAAGACATGTCCGACGCCAAGGCGACGAACGTTTCGAAAGGTTTAGCCGTCGCCTTTGGCCTTGTTTGCTTCGGTTTGGTTTTCGTTGCTGAACAACTAGGCAACGTATTAGAAGTAAACCAATCTATTTGCTTCATAAATTGTTTCGAGTGGAATTGAATCTAATGAGAACATTTCCTAGGCGGCATTAAGCATTTTCGGTATCATTGGCGGACCTTTGTTGGGAATTTTCACGCTTGGCATGTTCTTCCCATGGGCGAATGGCATCGTAAGCGCCTTCGGCTTCTCAATCCTCAAGCGTTCGTAAAAGATAACTTTTGTATTTCGTTATAGGGAGCTGTTGCTGGAATATTAACCAGTTTAGCGTTTATGCTTTGGATTGGGATTGGAACTCAAGTTTCGAAAGCGCAAGGCTTTTTAGGTGTACCGAGAAAACCTTTAACGACTATTGGCTGCAAAATATTAGGAAACGAAACTAGTATTTTAATTAACGAAATTACGACAATGTTACCCACTCTTTCAACTACAGCGGCACCCTCACTGTAAAGTATTTTCCAACTCTTTGAAGCAAATGGATTTTCCAAATTATTTGTGTTTAATGCATTGTTTTTTTTTTAGAGAAGAACCGTTGGGACTTTACAAGCTTTCCTATATGTGGTATTCCGCTGTGGGCTGTGTAACCGTTATAATCGTTGGTTTGATTGTGAGTGGCTTGACAGGATTTCAAGATCCACGCAAAGTTAACCCAGACTTAATTTGCAACGTCGGAGACACGTTGTATCGATTCTTACCGAAAAATATCCGAGAATTCCTTCGGTTTGAAGTTGGAGATGATTACGTAAGTTCTTACAGTGTTCTTTACAAAAGAAGACTGAAAACGCTACAATGAAATATGTTATAGGACCATACGGAACAAGATAAGGCAAGAGAAGCTGGCGAGGACAATCCAGGTTTTGCCTCACCGGAAACGCCAGATTTGGAATACAATGGGAAGAAGAATTACAACGTGACGAAAGTCTAAAGTCCAACAGAAGAAAATATGTATACATGTTTCGAATATTTTGTTACTATTAATGTATTAAAGCTACAACTATACAACTGTTATGATCAAAGAATACTTTCGAAGCTAGGCGTTGCGTTTCCTTCCTCAGCGCCGTTTGGTTTTCTTTGTTGAAGAGGACGTGATGCAGTATTTCTGCAGCCAGTGAAGACATTTCCGACGGGTTTCCCAAAACTCACCCCAATCGAACGTTACAGGATCAGCTTCAAACGTTCTGTGATACCTCGCAGCCGGTTGGACAACGGTTCTATTAATTGTCGCAGGCTTTTTCGTTGTTTTCAGACAAGGTACGGAACTTTTTTTCGCTGGGGGAAAAGAAGGATTCCCACGGCTGTGTACATTTTTTCCAGTTTCATTCCGCGGAACTATGCGAAACTGGTCTCCGAAAGCTGAACATAGTTGAACAGACCATGAAAGTTCGACATTAGGAATACTTGATAAAGCACTGAAAAGCGAGCAAGTTTCTGCATCCTGAAACGAAATTGAAAAAAAGGAGAAAAAAGACATAGTAATATTTTAAAATTAAAAAGGAACATTAATCTAGCTCATTCAAAGGCTAGTCAAACCGCAGTCCATTATTATTAGTGTTTTTCTAATCTCTCTTTGTAACCGAACTAACCTTACCGACCGTTAAATGTTTACCAATAAAAAAAAGTAAACGCCCAAATTATTTCACAAATAAGTTAAGGAATTACTTAAAAAGTCTGTAAAAGTTCTCTTCTTCCATAGCCTTATGAAAATGTATTGTTAAAGATTGCGTTTGCAATAAACATTACCGTCAATAGGCTATAGTTTTGACATTAAAAAAAAGAAATATGGAATGGTAGTACTCACTTTTGCACAATGAGGTAATACATCTTGAGAGCTAGTACAGGAAGACTTTGTCGTCAAGCCCGATATTGAAGAGACCGAGGAAGCTGCCCGTAACGGAGTCCAGGGCCGGTCGTCGTCTATGAAGGAAAAAGCGTGGTATTTCGTGGATGGTTCGGCCATGACTCTCGCAGCTCTGGACACGATATGTGGCTTGGTCTTAGGTTTTGATCAGAGCCCAGAACTAATGTAGATATTGTGAGGGGGCTTTACCCCAGGGAAGACAGGGTTCAGGTCACGCAATCGAAACATCCGGGAAGTTCTTCGCTACGGAATCACGGCGAATGTCTCTCTTTCGTTTCAATGTTGGCGCAAGCGTTCGCAAGACGGAAGTTTTTTGTCACCCACCAGAAAAAGACCACGAGATA
>JAHZNP010000356.1:14907-71197 GCA_020615345.1 Triops cancriformis
GGGGGGGGGGGGGGGGGGGTAAGGGTCGAGATTCAGAATAGGTACCAGGCACTGATACAGGCTATTTACCAGCGCCTCCACAACTTTTATAACGGAGGCTAAACTTTGAAATTAGCCCCATGTTTTCTTAACTAACTTGATGATAGTTGGGGACATCTCTGTTGTTTCTGTTTTGTAAAGAAACAACAACAGAACACTTACTTCGAAAAGAAAATAGATAAGAAATGTATCCGACTTAAATCTGACTTAAATTTTGCTTGTTTCTAGTAGAATTTGTGAAAATTAAGTCAAATAATGTGTCGGCCTAAAATGAACAAGTAAAGTATAGTGTTGTATTACAGTAAAGAAAAAGGAAATACGGTGTTATAGACGGTTGAAGTTTTTTTTTACCCAAATCTGCCAAATTTCTGCCCAAATATGTGGTCAATTGAGATGGTGAACAGTTTTATAATGATAGTTTGGGACTTTGAAATCTTCTAATCCTTAAACAGCTCTCTATTTATATCCTTTAATGCCCATGGAAAAGCCACGTGGCATACCTACACTGTAGTCAACTAACCCCAGTCTAGGTCAATAGGCGTTTTAATCTCACACGAAATACGGGCATTTAGTATCAGTAGATCTATTTGAGCAGGGACGGACCTAGAGACAGAAGTTAATTGTCTGCTATAGAAATTCCACTGATAGCACGTAACAAACAACGAACCAAAGGCCCATCTTAATTTTTTTTCGAACTGACTGCAATAGGCTTACTAAAAAAATAAAGACATTGGTCACTAACAGAACAGCGGGTCTACCGGGTATGGAAGAGAAGGTGTGAATTGAACTTTGGTGCTAATATGGACAAACGACTTTTGGGCTCTATTTCTCTATTTGGGCTTTATGTTTTATTTAATTCGTCTGCCAGACTCTTATGTGGGTTTCGTCCCTGTTTTAAGCCCTTGATTTCGCACCTTATTTCCCCCTTTTTAAGAAAAACCTATCCATGTCTGTGCACATAAGGATAAATACTGAATGCGCTTTTGAGAACGATCTAAAATATCGAAATGGAGATGCATGCGTTATGGGCTACCATCCGTGGTGAAAATACGAGCACGAATTTGTACTCACACGAGTTAGTTACGACCTTTTTTACTTTTCCAGAAGATGCTTAGAAGCAGGGTAACAAATTCGAAAGGAAATACACGAAAAAACATGAAATTAATAGGATATAGAGGAGCTATTATAGTGCACGATTAAAAAAGTTGGACAATCTAAAAGCGACAACATTGTTCCATGTATTGTATAGTACTGTACCTTGTACAACCCTGACACTCCGTAAAGAAATTTCTCTCACTCCTCTTCTACCAGTACGCAAGAAATGAGGTCTTGGGCTTAAAATGGCTTTTCTTGTTATGTTTCTAACATTTTCTAATATATTACTTCTTTCCAGTTGCAAAATAGGCTTATTTAAAGGGCAATGGACACCAAAAACATAAATAGAGATTTTGATGGATTATTATAATACACATTCATCTAAGAATGAAGAATTTTGTTTCGATTTTTTCTGACCAGCCGTTCTGGAGATATTTATTTCCAAATTTTTGGCCTTTTCCCGCCATGAGAAGCGTGACGTCACGGGGGTGAAAATTTGAATTTCAGATTTCTTATTTCCTAAATATCTTTGTTATTATTTCGCACATGGGAAAAAGAAACATATATCCGGAACTAGATTTTTCGTTTTTTTTTATAAGACAAAGTTGATCTTAGGTGTCCATTGCCCTTTAAGAGTCTAATTGTAAGTTAGGAATATTAAAGATGACTGCGAGTTTCATAAACTCTCAACGTTTTCGTTAATATTTGGGTTTCGTTTTCCAAAGGACAATAGCTAAGATTGTAAAATTAATAAAATATTAAAAGAAAACATTTACAATGTATACAAAACACAGACACCTTTAGTGTGACAATTATTGCAACAATTATGCAAGTATGCAACTATGCAATCATGCAAGTAAAAGTCAATTATGCATTTAAAACATAATGTATATGAATATGTTAGACTCGTGGTAAGGAAAAAGCCGCATAAAATGTGTCAAATTGTATTTAAATTTGATTCAAAATCTCCCTCCGTTTTAACAGTCACGTGATACAGGAGTTCCCGCCTCCCACTATCGTCATACGTACACACTAGGCCGAAAATAACACATGGAAAATAATCCATGTTAACGATGCGGAGAAAGCGTTGATTCTGATGACTGTGCGTGAGTTAATAAAAAGTATGAATAAATAACTAAAATTTTCCTACGCTATGGAAGAAGGCACTTGTCCTAATATAACCAAAATTTCGAATGTCGACAAGAACTATGTTTGTATTCTGTACCCTGGCTTAGTTGTGAATGTGGACAAGGCTCTGGAAACCTTAGGAGGCATCGAAAAAATTTCTTCTGTAAGGCTATCCCTTTTTCTTTTTGAGGAGACTCTGTTTGCTTACACACTTAATAAACTTTCTATTTGTAGTGTCACGGCAAAACCAATCGTCGCCTGGAATTACGCTTTCGCCCAGAAATTTACGCCAAACCCGCGTGTGCCGATAAAACGAATACTACCGACCTGCTTGTAAAAGTCACCCAAGTTAAAAAGAGGTCGAAAATCACGCATGAAGTCAAAACAGAATACCATGTGCATGTGCTGGGCACCGTTTCGACGACGTATCGCTTCAACAGTAAAACACATTGAAAATTAGGCTATTTGACTGTATTATTTAGGATTTCCTGTGATTTGTTTAAAATATTTTGCAGCGATGTGCGATTTCCAGTACTTGCCAATGATGAAAGACGACCATGGGCGGTATGAATCAATGTTACCTCAGCTAACCACGAGAGACCTCGTGGAAAGGGACTATTTACAAACACCATGTCCTCTTTTTTTGACACCACCAACTTTCTCCCGCATGGACACTCCACAGGATTATCATTTCCGCCGAGAAGTGAGATCCGATAACCAGCCGTCCAATTTCATTTCGCGAGTTCGCCAACGTCGTTCCCTCCATGCGATTTTCCTGAATTTTGATGATGAATTCGTCCCTTCCAAGCCACGTGAAGTGGCTGTCAAACAACTCCCGGTCAAATTGGTTACCCAAGAACAAATCGATTTGGTAAAACAATTGTTCGTGCAGCGTTCGGTTTGGTCCAAGGCCGCTTTAACAGCCCACTTACCGCCCAACTTTCCCCCAGCCAAGTTGAAAGCTATTCTCCCAATCGTATCTTTTTACTTTGTGACTGGACCTTGGAGAAACTCGTGGGTGAAACTTGGTTTTGACCCACGTAAAACACCTGATGCAAGATTTTGGCAGACGTTAGATTACCGCCTTCGGAAAGCGGGTAAAAACTTTAGTGCAATCTTATCCTTTCTTTTTTTTAACGTCTTATTTGTAGGAGGCGCGTATTCCAAAGTTGTTGCTAAGAGATCGTACGTTCATTATACGATGCCGTACCGGACAAGCAATATATCGAAAACCCGAGCGTTGTTGATTAACAAAAAGCTCTTGAATCAAAGCGGACAAGACGAAGACAAAGACACATCACTAACAGAAGAGGAAGCTGTCGCCAAATTGGAAGACACGTACATTTTTCGACCAGGCCGGATTCCCCCAGCTCGACAAATGTTTTACCAGGTAAGGAGTCATTTAATTACAAAGGTTTATAGCTAGTCTGACTATAACTTTCTTTTTTTCGCTTGGAAGTGTTGTGATTTAAAAGTCCCGGAAATTGAAGCGCTGCTTTTGCAAGCGCCCATAAATGAGACGTGCGACGAAAAGAATGGATGGTTTCCGCCGGGAACGGACGACGCAGTGCGAGCAATCTTGACACGCTGTGTTCGCGAACAGTGTGATAAAGATGACAGTATGTTAACTTCTCTTCCTTTTTCTTTAGTAAAAAAAAAAGAACTTTTAAGGCTACGGTGCACCTTACCGTGGTATAGGGGAGTTGCATGCTAAAGGGCATCAGCGATCTCGCCAAAAATACTCAGTACTTCCTTAAACTGTCTTGACAGTAAAGTTCTGGATCGTAATATCTAGTGCACATCGTCGAGGTTTTCTTTAAAATCTTCGCTGCAAATTTGTAAAAAGCGAGCCATTTTAAAAAAATGACAGAAAAGCTATTTCCAACATTTGATCGCAAGGTTCAGCAAAGCCCCCTGAAAGTATTCTTTTAACGACAACGGAATTCTAATCCGACATTAAGTTTTGCAGTTGTCAGCTAGAAAAATTTCAAACAACTGTTAAGGTAATAAATCGGAAACTAACCGACGGATTCGAATTTCGTTTTCGCCTATAAATTGGGCGGACGGTGCTTTAGTGTACTGTGAGGTCGTATGTTTAAAAATGCTTTGTTCAAAAAAAGGTGAAATTTGATTAGCTTGTTACAAATTGACTAAACACTTTTCGAACAAAAACTCGACGATATGCACTAGATATTACACTGTAAGACTTTACTGTTGAGATTTTTAATGAAATACTGAATAGTTTCGGTAAAATCGCTGACGCCATTTAGCATGCACCCCTATACAACCGTAGCCTTTCCCTAACACTTTTCCCGCTTACTTAAATGAGTGACCGTTTTGATAGATGTAGCCTCTGCCGGTGAGGAAGATGACGATGACGACGATGAACCAGCTATGGGTTCTGATTTGAATGAATCTTCGTCGGAAGAGGAAGAAGTGGAGGGAGAACCGACGTAATACAGCAGTAATTCCATTGTACATCGTTAACTTTTCTTTGATACAGAGTTGGGCGTCACACCAGTTAATAACAGCAAAAAAATAATAAAACAAATCAACGAATAGTTTGGGACATATGCAAAGGAGTTAACATGAGTTCCAAAGTCGTGTTTTTTAAATTGGCGCCTCGCAAGTTGGCTTCTTGCAGATCACTGCCTGATAAGTCACAGTTCTCCAAATCCGCGCCAGCCAAAACTGCTCCCCGTAGCACGCAATTCTGCATGTTGGCGTTCTTTAATGTCGCCACGCGCAAATTTACTCCTGCCATGTTGCTTTCTTGTAAACGCGCTCCTTTCAGGTTCACCCCTAAGGTACCATCGAATTTCTGAGCTGTTTGACTGACGATAGGCCATCGATCTTTAAGCTTACCTTCCATGTTGGCGCGACTCCCTGCGGGGTCCTCAAAGTTACAACCCCGTAATGAGGCTCCTTCCACATTCGCGCACAACATTTTCACTCCCAAGAGTTGGGCGTTGTCCAAAATTGCACCCGATAAATCAGCGCGCTCTAAGCAACACCACGACAGGTTAGCTGCTGTTAGCTGACAGCCACGTAATATAGCGTACTGTGTGGCAGAATAGGCAGAAATGAGTTAAGGAAGGTAATACGAATGACGGAAAAAACTGTAACTCTAAAATCGACCTTTTTTTAAAAAATGTTGCAAGGTTTTTTATACCTTGAAGTTGATGTTACGTAGATCTAGGCGAGACAAATCCGCTCCGGTGAGGTTTACGCCCTGAAAACGGAGCTCGGTAGCAGGAGACGTAGTTACTAATGCAGCAATGACGTCTTTTCGCGTAAGGGGAGGATCTTCTCTAGGATTCGAAAGGGCCCTTCGTTCAGCTATGAGGTACTCAAGTTCGGAGGCGAGGTTTTCCATCCCAAAGAATTTTGCCTCTTCTAAAACACCTAACAAAATATTTTACAGTTGTTTTCTGTACTTATTTTATGTTGTTTGTTAACATTTTAAGTATTTTCTTATCTGTTAACATTTTAAGTATTTCTTAATTGTTAACTTTTTAAGTAGAACCCACTTAATTGAATATCGGTTATCTGAATAAACCGCATAATTGAATTGAAAATTGACGGTCGCACTTTAAGCCCATTTAATGCAATGTAAACGTAAAGCAAAACCGCATATTTGAATATTGTTCGTCCGGTCCTGAGCCTATTCAATTAAGCGAGTTGCACTGTATTTTTGTATTTGTTAAGATTTTAAATATTTTATTACTTGTTAAAATTGTAAGTATTTTGTTATTTGTTAAGATCTTAAGTATTTTGTTATTGGTTGGCATTTTAAGTATTTTGTTAATTTGTTAAGATTTTAAATATTTTGTTATTTATGAATGCTTTTACATAATCGTCAATGGGGAAGTAGGAGCTACAATACCTTCGAGATTAATGTTAGAGTCTAAGACGACTTTGCCATGTCGCAGGTAGTTTAAAATGGGTTCAAAATAGGTCGGGCTTCTGTCAATCAAATAAGCTCCCGTTTCGTCTTGGGCGCTTGGCGCCATTTGATACATAGACATTTCACTGGCGAACATTCTGGCAAGCATGCTGTAAGGCTCTTGGCTGATCAAGGTACATCGTGAAGTGGAAAAGATTTTGCCACCGACATTCAGGCGGATCCATTGTGAAACACCTCCGTCGAGTGCGTGACTTGGCTTAAGAAAGGGTTCTTCGTTCGCGATATATAAGACTTCATTATCCCTGGAAAGGATGAGATGTTGCAAATTAAAGGTGTCAATTTCGGGAATATCGTAATGATAAAAACCTGATTAACGTGACATCATCTACTTCTCCACCTTGCTCTGTGTAAATACGGAGAGCATTTATACCCAGTTTTTGACTAGCTGAAGACAAAAGTTGCTTCAATGACGGAGGTACTGCAATGACCTATGAAAAAAATAAATTGTCTAGTAAGAATTTAATCGTTTAGGAGTGAATACATTAAAGTAGACTGAATTACTTTGCCATTAGTAAGCTTTCCATTTTCGAATATAGTAACTCTCTTCATTAAATACAGGTGATTTGCTATTCAACTCATTCGCACAAATACCGGTGATGGAAACGACTACTTGAAAAGCTAGTATTCGAGACTCATAGGTGGGGTGATGGGTTGAAGATCCCACAGTTAGTAAAGGATTAGCGTACTAGGTTTCGCTGCTAGCCAGAAGTTGTCAATACAACACGTTCGCAGGCTGAAAACCAAGGTTAGTAGAAACAAGGTTGCGCCGTCCCGTGGCTGGAAATATAGATGGCGTTGAAGCGTGACGTCACCCGGATCCTGGAAGCGCGCCTTTTTCGAAGGAAATGTTGTCAGTGAAAATTTACATTACGTGTAATGCGCTACTCATTGATAAGTGATGAACGCAATTCTTGTATTTTTTGCCTAAATACACGTTTATATTATTCGCACATTTAGTTTCGTTACTTATGTTTTTTCTTTCTTTATATATTTTTAATTCACAGGCCACAACAGCCGATCTGAAAGATAACGAATTTTTCTTCAGCCGTAACAGCTTCAGAATCATGGTTTGCGAGGAATGCAATCTACCCCTCTTTCTACTGCTTGCATTCGCACCTTCCTTTCCTTTTTTTCTAGTTTGTAGATTTTCGAACGTCTAGCCAGCAGCAAACATTTTTTCCCAACCAACAGCGAAGGTTTTTTCTAACTAACAGCGAACATTTTGAATTCGGTGTGAGAAATTTCACTGTTGGCACACGGAGAAAACAAGACACGAATTGATAGTTTACCCAGTGTATTAATTCGTCAAAATATACAACTGCATTAAAATTTGTGTTACAAAATATAGCATTCATGATGCCTGGAAATCGTTGTCTAATGGAGGGGTGCAATAACTTACATGAAGTTACAAAAACACATGGACGACCTACAAGTCAAGGAAGGGAAAAAAAGGAAAATAAACAAACTTACAAACTAAAAAAAACTGTGTATTATTTCTTAATACTACTTAATTAATAACAATGCTCTTTTCTGCTCTTACTTTGGAATTCAGCGTAATAACTACCACTTCAGTAAACACACATCGCGTTTCTAACATTTGTTTACCAGACTTCCCTGCTCAGGCAATGCCAGCCTGCACTTGGCGCTGATTGGCTCGATCCACGTGACGTATATACATTTACATGAGAAACTTGCGAGTTCTTTCGCCTTTCATAATAAGACTTCATATTTTTTCAGCGTATTCGTAAATACCGCATTCACATGGCGGCGTCTCGTAAGCAGTGTTCTGGATCTTTTAAAAAAGATCCGATCAGATCCGATCATTTGATCTGATCTGATCGGATCGGCGTGTTACCGTAAAATGATAGGGATCGGATCTTTTTTTTGCCGATCTTTATCGATCAAAATCAGGCCACCTAGTGGGCATAACTTAAAACTTTCAGCTCTTTAATCACTTAAAAATTTTGATATTTAACAAATGATCTGATCTTTGATCTGATCTGATCGGACCCTTGACTAAAACTGGTCGGATCTGATCGGATCTATTTATTTTCAAGTTTTGGAGAATTTGATCTGATCGGACCGACTGAAGTTGACTAATGATCGATAGTGATCGAAGATCCGCCCATAGAAAAGATCCGGAACACTGCTCGTAAGGCACAATCGCAGTTCCTCGAAATTATTATGAATGTTATTATTAGTTGACGAATGAAAAGAAAAAGAATAACAGGCACAGAAGAAACCAGGTAACTCTCATTTGTGAAAAAGGAAGAAAATGCACTGGTACGAAATTAAAAAAAGGAAGAAAAATATGAACGCCCCGTTAGCTTGTGAATCCCGAGCTTACGGCGCGTTTTTCTCGAGATTCCCGAGCTAGCATGCGCGAACGGGAACTGATGTCGACACTTTGTTGCGGACGTTCACGACGTGCCCGACTGTTGCATTTGTCTGTTAATAGACCTCACTTTAAAATATAGTGATGCCAAGTAGAACGAATCTAATCCGTACCTGGACGGTGTTCGTTGTATGAGACGCCTTTTCCCATCAGTAGTCTTAAGTATAGGAATAATTTTGTTTCGTTCCGAGGTTGGTCCAAAATACGAAAATAAATAAAAGAAAGTGTTATATATTGAAGATTCTATTTGAGCTTTGGTCGTTTGAACGTCGAGACCCTCCCCTTCCTGGGTGAAAAATCATGAGTATACGGTTTGAAAATCGTACGTTTTTATTTTATTTTTTGGTTTTTATGTTCAGTGTCAGCGTTAGTATTTTTCTTTGCTGGGACTCTATGTTTTTCATCTCCAGATCCTAAGCAGTTATTATAAAATGTGAACCAAACAAGAAGTTTCTTCTCCTGATTTCGTTTATTTAAAACAAAAACGAATCACTGTCTCCTAGCAACTTCAGTACAAGCCCCCCGGTACGTATAAACCTCTCTACTTTTTAAGTGTCACTGTCCTGTACGCTGGGGCTCTTGCGTTGTATGACATTTCGCAGGTGAGTTGGTAAATACTACACCCTGTGGCTATGGAGGAGAAAAGGAAACGTCATCCACAAGGGGTAGTCCAACTTTTCCGAAATCCCGATAACAGTTGTAGTCGCCTCCAGTACCGACACTGTAGTCGTTAAGCTTTTATATCAAGCGGTTTAGGGAAATGTTCACTCATATCTACTTTCGAGTTTTATTCTGTGTTTGTGTGTTAGTGTTTGAATTGGAAGGTTTTAAAGGTGTTCTTGATTGGAGATCAGGTCCCAGAACGCGTCGCAGGCGTCAGAGTAAGTTCAGGTTTCTCAGTCTTTTTTCCAGCCCTCGCGAATCCATGGACTCGCGATACGGAGGTTAAGCGAAATGCAAGTTTTACATTGCGACTCCCCTGCAAGCGTTCGTATTTGGTTTCTTACATGCATTGTCGACATTATTGGCAGGTGGCAGCGTGTATCAGTCGGGATACCATGATCCGTTGCAGGATTTATTATATGAAGACGACGACTCGGAATATTATGCAGACCACGCGTCATTACTTCGACCTGCAGGTGGCGCCCCTTTACACGCACCAATCGTCGATGCACCAGCATATAACCGACCGTTACAAGCCAGTCTACCAAACAGTCGGCCATTCGTTGAACTCTTTAGACCTGGAGGTTTCATTTCACTGAAAGATGGAGCCGGTGATTCTATTCGTGATGACTTTTCAAGACAAATAATCATGTTTTCCGAGCAGATTCGAAACCTCAAACCCCTATGCTTTCAACGATATGCTTTCTGAACCCTAACGATCCTAGCTGTCAACCGAACAATTTGCCAGCACCTTTGAATTCCTTGTCGTGGGCGAGTAAGATCAAAGATAGCCGCGTAGAGCTCCCTGCACGAACGATTGGTAATCCACAGAAGCGTTTGTATCTTCTAGGCTTCGGTTTCGTAAGTTCTGTGAAGTTACTAGTCTGCATAAAAAATGTAGATAATTTTTAACCGAATACTGAAAAATTTTCCGGGAATCAAATCTATTATCCGACCATAGCCGAATTACATGTACAAAGCCTGTGTTACTCCATCTTCGCAACAAGGGCGCTGTAGATTTCTTCAATACTGCTCTCTGCCAGAAATTATTTCTTCCTGGGAAAGTTTTGTCTCCCATGCTTGTGCGATCGGCAACGAGTAAGCTGTCACGTGTCATATTTCAAGATTTTAGTTTTCCTGTTTCAAGTTTTCACTTGTCATGTTAGAAATACGAATGCTGTTCTTTTTCCTTTCATTTTTAGTAAATAAATAAATCGGTTTTACCAGGTTTGTGGGAGTTTGCTGTCGAAGCGTGGACAGTCTTCCTTCAGTGCTCCCAACTACGATTCGCCCTCCAATAGCGCTAGCTCCTTTACCGGCTCCTACTAAACTACCTTTGCCTGTCACTGAGAAGGCCCCCATTGTTACCTTCCCGCCGATCACCAAGCCTTCAGTAGATTTAACACGCAGTATCTTTGCTTAACGATAGAGAAGTTGAACCTTAAGCTCACGAAGAAATTGTTACAGATTGTGGCCTTCGTCAAAATACGCAAGAGCGAATTGTAGGCGGTCAAGTTTCCGTCAAGGACGATTGGCCATGGATGGCGGCTTTGCTGAGGAACCAGGACGATCAGTACTGCGGTGCAACCCTCATCTCGGATCGGCACATTCTTACAGCATCACACTGCGTGGACGGGTAATTTGCTTAATACTAGCTTGTTTATGTCCATTTGCGAACAATAATCGAAGACACGGACACAGTTGCTTCTACCGTAGTATTTATTTTATTATTATTATACTGTTATTATTATTTTTCTTCTTCTTCTTCTTCTTATTATCATTATTATTATTATTTATTATTATTATTTTAAAAAACTGACTACAAAGGGGCGTTCTGATTAGCATGTTGTCATGAATGTAGGGCTGAAAATCGGTTCGACTCGAGTCGAACCGAGTCGAACCGAGTCGAACCGAGTCGAGTCGATGTCGACTCGACTCGAAAATGATCGACTTCGACTCGACTCGACTCAGCAACGACCGACTTCGACTCGACTCGGCAACGTTCGACTTCGACTCGACTCGACAACCACCGACTTCGACTCGGCTCGGTTTAACAAAACCAGCTTTGGTCGGCTTTAAAGTTGAAAGTCATTTTCACCGGATTCGACCTCTCTTTCTGTGGAAACTTGGAGTTCACGGTGAAAGCAGTAAACAAGTGATAAGGTGAAAGGCTACGTCTTACATTTTCCGTGAAATTAAAAGGGATTGACAGACCTGACTAATCTATTATCATTCTATGTAATGTACTTTCGTAGTCATACGCAACGCTTTCTCCTCTACCGTATGTAAGCACCGACTCGACTCGACTCGGCAGTGACCGACTCCGACTCGACTCGGTAGTGAACGACTCCGACTCGACTCGACTCGACAAAGACCGACGTCGACTCGACTCGGTTTGGAAGCAGATGAGTCGAGTCGAGTCGAACCGTTTTCAGCCCTACATGAATGATTGCTGAAATGTTGCACGCCACAAGCTCTTGTGAATTTCGTTCCATTATTACGTAAAAAACTTATTGTTACGTAGTACTCCAAGTGCTGCTTTCAGATGCGACTAATCTAATATTGATAGATTTAAGCCAGACAACATCACTGTCCGGCTAGGGGATTACGATTTTACCAAAGTCGAGCCCGGGGAAAAGGATTTTGCTGTTGAACGCATCATCATGCATGATAATTACGACAGGAAGACCTACAAGAACGATATTGCCGTACTGAAATTAAAGAAGGCGGTGTCCTTTTCGAGATCTATTTACCCCATTTGCTTACCTCCTGAAAAGCTCATCTTGGCAGGCAAAAACTGTTTCGTTGCAGGTATTTTTCATACCAACATTACAAGTGTCAATAAGCGCAAAAAAAGACATAAAATCGGCTTTGCTTATTTTAAGGTTGGGGAACGTTGGCGTACAATGGAATTCCCAGTGACATTCTCATGCAGGTGGCATTGCCAGTTTGGGGTGACGACGAGTGCAAGAAGTCGTATTCGCAGCCTATCAATCCAGACCTACAAATTTGCGTAGGCGTCAAGGTCGGGCAACACGACTCGTGTCAAGTAAATCCGATTAGCAATTTAATGCTGCTATATTCGATTATAACGGGTCATTGGGAATAGGGGGATTCAGGTGGGCCTTTCATGTGTTTGTTAGATGATGGAAAGTGGACGACGGTAGGCGTGGTTTCGTGGGGTTACCGTTGTGCCATACCGGGCAAGCCAGGTGTTTATACACGGATCTCAGCTTATATACCATGGATTAAAAACGCGTTTTCCAGTTACTAATTTTTACGAAGTCAAAGCATTCAGAAGAGTCCAACGAGTTAAGTTGTTTATTGTTGCGTTTTGAGTTGAAACTACTTCGTAATAAACCTTGTCAAATAGACCTCATCTTGTAAAAAAATCCGAAATTTAGAACACCGGTGCTTATAAACGGACCTCAGCTTTTATACCATGGACTAATTACGCATTTTCCATTTTTTTTAAAGAAGTCAAAGCATTCAGAAGAGTCCAACGAGTTAAGTTGTTTATTGTTGCGTTTTGAGTTGAAACTACAGTGGAAACCGGTTATAACGAAAACGGTTAAGACGAAATATCGTTTATAACGAAATAACATGTCGGTCCCGACAAAATCCTATCTCTTTACATACGTTTTCCTTCGGTTATAACGAAACAAAATATCGGTTATAACGAAAAGATCTTCGGTCTTGGAAGACCGACAATGCAACTTTTCTGCTCGAAAGTCTCGGGTTACCCTCTCTGTATTAAAAAAAAAACTCGGCATAAACTCCGCTCTCCTTCTTGGCAACTCTTACCCTTTGACCAAGCGTCCCCCACTAAGACGTACAGTACAACCGATGGAAATGCTTCTTGAGGGTTAGCTGAGCCCCTACCTTATACAGTATTCAAGTTTTTGTCTTCCTTGCCCCATCAGAAGTAAGTTCTCTTTCTTAACAGTGCAATGGCAGAAAAGTCAGAGCGGAGAAGCGCAGAAAGAAGCTTGACTACATACAAGAATATGTCAATAAAATTGTAATAAAAAGGACACTACAAAAAAATCCAGATTTTTTAAAGAAAAGCTATCAATCATTTTAAAATGTATTGTTAAATGTTAATATTAATGAACGGAAATCCAAACTTTATTATTAAATACGGAATAGACTGCCAGTGTATCGGCGTAAACTTGAATACTGTCTAGGTTACTGCGACTTTAAGTTTTTTTGCATGCTTCGGTTATAACGAAAAAAATTATCGGTCCCTTCGATGTCGTTATAATCGGTTTCCACTGTACTTCGTTACAAACCTTGTCAAATAGACCTCATCTTGTCAAGCATTGTTTTTCGAAGTTTAGAACATTATTGCTACCCTGATTTTTTTAAAAAGAAGCTAACAAAGAGCACAGCAAAGTAAATAATTGCCACCTTGTCTTAAAAAGACTTAAAAAAACTTTAACATACAAAATGTTAAATTACAAAACACATTACTTGTATTCTCGTACAATCCAACAACAGGGCACCCATATATGATGTTTTTTCTTTAAACCCACACTTCCCTCATGATAGAATCACTTGTACTAGTACAAACTTCGTAGATGATTTACATGTTCGTATAGCCGTTCCACCAGCGTTACCAAATCAAAACCCCGATTCATCCGCTCCGCAGCATCAGCAAATTCGGTCTATGAAAAAATAATTTTTTACTGACAATTTTTCTTCTTAAATAAACAATAATCGACAACTAATGATCCCTCCCCTTACCTCCACGACACTGCGCACCAGTGCAACATCAAACATCACTCTATGTAAGAGATCCCGGACGCTATCGTGCGACGACCGAACGCTCTCCCTGGTTTCTGCCGCCAGGCTTCGCATTTCTTGCCGAAATTCCTGCAGTTCTTTCCGCAAATCTGCCAAATCTTGGCTCGTCATGAGCTCGTGGTTTCGGGTCGCTTCACTGTCCGCTGTTGCCACGTCGCGACCTTCAAAATGCCGTTCCAAATCCGTCCCATTGGCCAGCAAAGACGGTGACGTTTCTTCGCTCGACCGGTTGGCGTCTTGTAACGGCATCAGATGTGGCATGAACGGTTGAAAACCTGTCGTGGCAGCAGCGTCGGATTCTTCCTTAAAACTACGGCTATTGCTATCCTGCTCAGGAACGGGCGGACTCGCCTCCTGTAGCCCCAGATCCAATCCAGAGGCACTGGCGGCTGATCTGGACCAGCTTTCAGAAGCTCCACCCATTCTCACACGATCCGATGAGCGTCCCATGGGAGAAAACGCCCCCAGAGAAAAATTAAGCTCCTGATCTCCAAATAAGGCAGTGTCTCGTGGACGGGACCCGAAACTATCGCGAATCGGGGAATACAAGGAATCGATACTCAGACGAGATTGGTCGGTATGGATGGATTTGGAGTCGTTTTTCGTAATTCCCGCTGGAGAGAACTTCACTGGGCTAGAAACGCGACCCAGACCGGAAACCACTTTCGTATCGGTAGTGGCATCACGGATCGCGGTAGGAGGATCGTTGGGGGGCTGGGCTTTACCCGGAGCAGGCAGCTTTGAGCCCACTGGAGGTACGACAGCAAAGGCACTTCGGTTAGAAAGACTGAGGTCGCTATTCGCGTTGGGCTTGGAAATTAAGGTGGGAGAAGGCGACCGCGAGACAGTTTTAGCCCGCTGGAACCCGAAATTGCGCGCAGATGGCGCCGGAATGGCTTGGGCAGGTACCTGCGTGCTGGCAGCCGCCTTTTCAATGGGTAAAAAAGTAGCAGCGGAGCCGGACGATGTGTCTGCTTTCAGAGGGGCGTCTCCCTGACTCAGCGAACGACGGGAAGGTTTGGGGTCGGTTGGGGTTAGGTCGCCGATATCGGTAAGGGTGGGATTGCGACTGGGTGGACGCGGTAGACGAGACAGCGCTTTACTTCCGATCTCCCGCGCAGAATTTTCAGACTTGGTTGGCTTCGGGGGCGCTGGTGCAGGTACAGGGTTTGCAGATTTCGCAGGGGCTTTGGCTAAACGTGATAACGAAGAGGCGGACGTAGACTTGAGTTTGGAAGCTCCTGAGCGGGCGATACCGCTGTCAGATGGGAAGTATACCTTCCGTAAGGCCGATGTATCCGTGTTTTTGTACTCGATCATGTCGTTCTTCCTCAAATCCATAATAAATAGGTGTCCTTTAGTTGTTCCTATGAGTACGGAATAGCCGTCTTCCGATGTGTCGAGACAAGTTAATGGATCGGCAAAAGCGCGATCAAGGACAATCCTAAAACGAAGGAAAGACAAGCAATGAGTAAGAGATGGTGTGCTAAAATATACGATTAAAGTTAGTTTTTACAAAATACAGAAGAAAGAGTCATAAACTAGGGTGTTAATATTCATTAAGTACGAATCAGAAAAGGAAAACGAAGTTTTACTTCTTGTCGACCACGTCGTAGCCTAGCAAGCGCTTGTCCAATCCGACACTAAGGATCAGTTTGCCTGAAGTACGTGAAAAGGCAATGCCTGTGGCTGGGGCCTGGTGCCCACCGTTCTTGTGATCAAAACAAAGCAGCGGTTGGCGGGCTCCGTTCAAGTCCCACAAGGCAACAGTGCCGGTATCGTATACCGCTCCCAAGCGACTGGTTTTCACGTGCCCGAAACACAAATCTCCCAAAACCTGCATCAGATTGCAAACAAGTAAGGTTATCTTTCTTTTTTCACTCTAGTAAGGTTATCTTAAGAGTGAAAGAAGAAATTGTAAGCGGATCTAACAAGTGGCTAACTTACAGCGTTGTCGCCGGCAGGACAAGCGAGTTGCGTTAGCTGTTGCCCCGTCTGATGTCCAAAAATGGAAATAATACCCTTGCGATTTCCACAAGCTACTGATGTACTGTTGGACTGAACTCGATGGACAGGTTCACGCTGAATCTAGAAAGAAAAAAAAAAGATCACGCTATGCGCAAAAGAAACTGAAAACAGAACCTTACGTTGTTGAAGTTTTGAAGGATTTTGTTTTTCGCGAAATCCCAAACGCAAACGGTTCCGTTGGTATGACCTAGAACAACTCGCTCGCTTTGCTTTGGCACAAACGCAAGGCACGTAGCAGGATTCTGTGAAAAGAAAAACAGACAGTCAGAAATGATTATAAAAACGATTTGAAGGGTGTTTTTACCGGAAGAATACTGGGGGATAGGGAGGCGCGTTTAGACAGATCAAGCAAGTAAATTTCGGAGTGGTTTTGAAGAGTCGCGGCCAATGTTTTCCCAGTTGTAGAACACGAAATATCTGTGATTTTACCTGTTGGATTTAAGAGAGCGATTAAGGTTTGGATTAGGAAAATGCACACAGGCTTGGAGAAGGCTAAATATACTTCTAATAAAAGTAATAATGTCAAGCTAAATTACCAGGAATGTTAAACTTTTCAAGAATATTGTTATTTTTCTGGTCCCATAGAGAAACACAGGTTTCACTGCACGAAATGAAGGTGGAATGTGCCATGGTGGAAAGTCGCCGTTACACCGTTTCCGAGCAACTCAACACAAAAACGACGAAAACTCAACACGAGCGTAACATAAGTCAAAATTTGGCACAAAAAAGCCCAGAAGATTTAAAACCAACTTTTAGCTGGGGATATAAACCAAACCATTGAAACGTTTTCGTTCCCCGTGTTGCTCTTTCAAACTTGAGTAACAGCGTTGCCGCAGTGTGAATAATACGACTCAGGAACCGACCGCAATTTGCAATGGCAAATCTATAGTAAGTAAAAATAAATAATTTGTTTGTAATTGTGATTAGGTAAGTTATTTTTGCACAGCAAATTTTCAACGATATTTAATAAGTTCAAATTTAGGACCGTGTGAAAAAGTTTAATGCAAATTAAAGGTAAAAACTTAACACTGCGAAGCCTCGCTTTGCGCGGGAGATGTTCCGCGAAGTATAAGAGTAGGCGGCTAGGCTACTGTAAAATTTCTAAATGTGCGGAAGAGTATTTGAAGAAAAATTCGTTTGATCACGGAGTTAACCTGTACATTCATTTGAAGTTCTTTTTCAATTGGTACCGGACAAATTATTTAGTTTTAGTTGAATTGCATCTTTAACCTAACCTTTGACGATAAAGTTAGTGAAAATGAATCACTCGTAAACTAGACATACATCGAACAATACTTGTTTGACTAGTATCGTCTTCTTGATTATCGCATAGAATTCTCCATCTTATTCACGCATACAAAACCTTTATTCATTTAATTGAAAACTGTTGTAGAAACGTGGGACTTGTCAGTCTTTTTCTCCATGTTGCTGACGTGGTTTGTAGGGTCTTAATTCCTTCTTTTCTTCCTTATTTCTTGCCGTTCTCGTTACTGCGCACTAAATGAGAGCTTTAAAAAAAGCGCTCGAGACAACAATACGAGCAGAACTGCCTTGACTGTTAAACGTTAGGCAAGTAGTTGTATTCAAAAGATACACTGTAAAAGATTGTAATAATAACCATCGATGTAGGCCGTAAAGCCATTCAAATCTTCGTTTTGTGGAGATATATTCTTCGAGGTTTACAAGAACCCTGTAAAGGCATGCAAAGCCGATACTGCCGAGCTGGCTAAACTTCTCAAACCGTTACGTTTGCTGCGCAGAAGCGCTGTAAGCCTAAGAAGATTCTCCTAGAATTAACGAAACACTCAAATCAGAGTTCAAACCAACGCATTACAAAGAGATCCTGTCAAATCTCAGTTGAGTACGAAACTATAGAATGGACGTTAGCGGAAGGAACCTATAGTACCGGCACTCCGGTCATCGGTGCTTTTCAGCTGCAAACGACGAAAACTTGCATCTCAACTCCTTTTAGGAGCAAGACTTTACTTTGTTTAGCAAATTAGAATGACACAAACGTACACATTTTGGTTTATCACGAAAATACAAGTAGTTTTATTGCAAATACCGAATGTACAAGAAGAACAGCATAACTAATGTTCATTTTTCTTCAGTCTTTTATCACTTGGTTGCTTGTAATCTTCGTACGTTACGTTATTACGAAAAGAATTCTAATAACGTCGTTTATGGCGCGGACGACCTCTTTTTTTCCGAGATGCAATATCTTTGCAAGCTCGTTTAGCCCTTAAAACGTAAAAAAAGTGATTACTATTTTCCTGTTCTCTCTCTTGTATAGAAAGTTTTCCTTACTTAGCTATTCGTCCGGCGGAAGTGCTAGATTTTTTAAGCGTGCTCATACTCTGTTCAACAAGCGTTGCCAGCGATCCTTGCTCGGCTAGCATGGACAGAAATGTGCAAATAAACTCGTCGTAGTTGTGGGTGCGGCGAGCATCATCTATCTTTAAGAGGACAAAAAAACGATAACCAGTCTTTTCTTTTTTTCCGAATACAAAAAGTGGGGAAAAAGAAATTTACTTTATATTTTCTTCTTTTCTCCACCTCGTCACGCAGATTCGCTTCCCAAGCATGGATTTCCTTTTCTAAGCTCTTGAGCAGCGCCAAGAGATCCTTGGGAGCAAAAACGTGCGGCTCTAACAGCTCAGGGTACTTGAGAGCCAATTGCTTTTCGAGATCTTCCCCCAAATCCAATTCCGAGTCTTTGACGTCCGTTTTTGAGCTATTCACACGAACTACCACGAGTTTACTCACGTCTCGACTTGGACTTGTGGAGTTTGGACTTAAAGTATGTCCTTTAATCAAGACAAAATATAATGTTTTTTAAATAAGCCGTGACGATCTCCCTTTCTGTTTACTAGATTCATTTTTACCTTGGTTAGGAGAATTGAACGCCGAGCCAATTTCAGACGATGTGTCTGTAGTCGAACTCGCTGGACTCTGACATGTCTGTATCGTCAAGGGCGTGGAAAAATCCTTTTCTCCCTTTTCCAAACTGACAGTCGCGTTTTTCTCTGTCTCGACGTTCTCTGGAAGTCTGCTAAATAAATCCAAATGAAATTAGTTGGTACAGCGCAAAAGAACCGTATTAGACGTTCTTCTTGGGTCTAACAGCGTGCACTCTGGGGACATAAAAAGGTATACTTTGTTATCTCGTTGGAACCAGAAGCTTGGGTGTCCATTAATCTCTGCAAAACATCCATCAAGATTTGCCGATTCGTCCTAAGCAAGCGCAGGCGGTGATTAATGGCGCAGCGGCGGTCAGGAACAACTGCCATTAAATTAAAACGAATTTCTTGTGAATCTGAGCTCGCCAAGCCCAGTCTTTCGCGGATGACACGTCGGAATTGCTCGGTCCAGTCTTCATTACTACCCCACGGCCCTATAGCAGGTTAAAATGGCGTTTATGGATGAGAGAACAAGTTTCCTAATTTGCAAACCATGGTCAATCGGGTAGGGTTTGAGGCCGTCTAGTTCAAACAGTCGTCCGTTAATGGGGACATAACTGACAAAATGGAAGGTCTCAGCCCCAAATTTGGAAGCTGACGTGGAGTTAGTAGCGCCGCTCTTTTCTGTTGGCCAACGAGGCGACTGGGGAACGGCGTGAGCATTGTGAGCTCTGGCCAACTCGGGTGTGTTTCCGATAGCCCAACCCTAAGGAATGAACATTATTCTTCTGCTGTTCGTTTGTTTTTCTATGCATTTGTTTTTTTATGAAGCCTTTTTATTAAAAGCAAAGGTACGAGAGCTTCTACTTTATTTTCAGGGTTCATTCCGGTAGTATGTGCTTTGAGGCGGATCAAAGTCGGACCCAAGGACAAGTTTGGACAGTTGAGTAAGACAGACAACAAGGCGTGTGTGGCACAACTGTTAGGAACGACCTAAGATGAACATACAGTGATATATAAGAAGTCGTGGCGTAGCTAACGATTAAGCTTGAAGGGCTTATAGCATAAAATTATTTGGGGTTACTTGTTGCGCAAAGAAAATGTTGCTAATAAGATTGTCATCTCTGACGAATTGGTCGACTTCTTGTTTCCTACGGCTTCTACGTTCTTCAATCCACCGGAATAGAAAGATAAAGCCGTAAACTGGGCTGTCTATGGGCTTCTGGAGATCGTAAATTTCTTCGACTTGAACCCCTTTTACACCAAAGTCTTCTAACAACAAACTAAAGAGCCCTACAAAAGAGAGGAAGAAAAGCAATCAATGAAAAATAAACCCATAAGATTAGGAATTATTTTAGTTATAGAATGAACTTTAAAAGAGTAATTTTCTTACCAGGATCGCTTTCTAATTCAAGCCAACCTTCTTTAAGGCTATTTATATCAACTGGCATGTTTACCAAGACGACAGGTTCACTGTCACTGCCAGTGGAAGGCTTGGAAGGTTGAAGGTTATGTTGCTAGTTGAGTTGCTAGGTGACTCTAGTGGGCTTGGCGGGAAACAATGAGGTTTGAATTGGAAAGAAAATAATGTGTAGAAAACGAACACAGTAGACCGGAATGACTCAAACCTGAAACTTAATTATCTAAACGGAAATCTACAATATACAAAAAATTGTTAAGTGTATTTAAACGTACTTCACCGATAAGTTTCCGGAATAATTTTGACCCGTAAAGAGGTGGCGAAGCTAGTGCAAAAAAGTTTCTTCTCTGATTAGGAGAAACCAGATCAAACCACCCATTCACCATTCCAAGAGCTCCTTGACAATATTCTAAGATGCTCCAGTCGATCCGGCACAGCTAACAAGTGTAAAAGAATCTACTCTTGCAAGGGTACGCTTAACACCATCGGTTGCTGTCCGCTTATTCGTCCTGCTTCGCATTCAAAAACCAGGAACGCTCCATTCGCGTTCAAAACTTAGCCATACACCATTTGCCGTCATGCCATGATATCCCGAGTTCGTTATTTTGTCCTCTTCGTTTGCGTAGATGACCGTTTGTTCGAATTTGTTAAAAAATGACCGCATTGTTCAACTTTAGTACACGAGAAGCTATACAAATTAAAACAATTACATCAAGGTAAGCTCCTTTTTTCTAACAAAAAACATCGTAAACCTAAACTCGTTGTATACATTTCGCTTAGTTTTGGCGGGAAATCATTTTCCCCCATTTTTGCATTCAAATTACAACTTGAAGCTCCTCATTCAAGGTTCTGATATTCGTGAGAGGAAATATTTATGAAAAATGCCGTTATTCGTCTTTGGTAACTACGTTGTTTACAGGTCGCGCGTGTCGTTAAATTTCGCCAGTCTTCAGAAACGGCAAATGATATAGCGTTACTCAGGGTTATACAGCGAAAATGCATTGTATCGATAAAGGAGCCATGCCAGGAGCTCAATGACCACACACTGAAGGCATGTCCGAGAAAAATGGAGACAGCTGTCGAACTCAGGCAAAAAATAATTACAATGCGATTATAAAAGGAATCGCTGCAATATTATTCAGGTTACGAATATCACGGATGGAGCCTAGTTGATTTCAGTTGAATTTTGCCGTCAGATTTTGTTGGCTTGTCCGAATTTCAAAAGGAAGACTTGACTGAAATTGTGTTTAATTGTCAGCATACCGGAGAGGTAAAGAAAGTAGCGTTATATTTTAATTTAATTCAAGATCAGTCTTGAAAAAAATATACTTTTTATATAAAAAAGATTTTGTTTAGTAATCACCAATGCATACAAGAAAAAACTTTCAAGTAATCATTATAACAGAAAAAAATTATCTTACACTATTCGCACAATGAACTTCCTCTTCCGCACAACTGTGAGATCAATTTCAAAGAAACAAATAAGACGCTATCTTTCTTATCTATCAGATGTGCTAACATTCATCACACCAAAAGGATAAGGATGATAGCGACTTATCTTTCTTTGAAACAAGCTCACAGCAAGGGGTAGAAAGGGTTTCATGTAACTACTATTATACAAAACAAATAAGTTATTGAAGCCCATGTCTACACCTCAGGGATTATCTTTCGTCTTGTTAGGGTAAATATGACGGAAAGTTTACTATTATCATTTCAGTTAGTTTGTAGTCTTGGAGCTTATGGTACACCTAACCGTAGTATGGGGGAATCTCATGCTAACGAGCGTCAGCGATTTTGCCAAAACTACCTCACTATTTCATTTAGAAGTCTCAAACAATAAAGTTTTAGTTTGAAATGTCTAGTGCACATCGTCGAGTTTTTCTTTAAGAAATTTGTAGTAAATATGTAAAATTACAATCAAATTTCAACTTTTTATTAATAAAAGCATTTTTAAATATGACCTCAAACTACAGTAAAGCACCGTTTTGCTAATTCATATACGAAAACGAAAGTCCAATCCGTCGGTTAGTTTCGGATTTATCACCTAAATAGTTTTCTCAACTTTCCTAGGTGACAACTCCGAAATTAAATGTCGAATTCGACTTGCGTTTTCTTTAAAAGAATACTTTCAAGTGGCTCTAATGAACCTTGCAATCAAATGTTGGAAATTGCTTTTCTGTATTTTTTTTCAAATTTGACTCCCTTTCTATAAATTTGCAAATAACGTTTTTAAGTAAATTTGGACCATGAACACTAGACATTACGATTCAAAACTTTACTGTCGAGGTTGTTTAAAGAAATACTGATTATTTTGGCAAAATCGCTCACGCTTTTTCGCATGTGATTCCCCTATACCACGTAGTCTTAAATCCCATACATTTTACCACTGCGTATTCGCGGTTGGCGTATCCAGGCCACTTTTGCGTAACACAACTCTGCGAAACGCACATACCTTTAACTCTATTACTGTACAAAGCGTACCATTCATTCTCACGTCTATTAACTTCCAACATCTATTTTCTTTCCAAACTTCCACGATTGGACCTGTGCCAAAACACCTAACAAATTTATTATTAACGATAGACATCAGAACTTCTCATACAGAATCCTGGGCCTATTGCATATAAAGGTTGCTTCGTACTTAGAGGACATTCTGTCCTTGACCTCTCGAAATTCCGAAGCCTAGAAATTGTTCCCAAAGCCGTACTCGTGCACTTGACGCCCGAAAAAAGAAAGACTATCTTGCCTAAGTCCATCGCTCGCCGAAATCTTAGAAAACAACTCACGGAGTAGCTTACGCTGAGAAAAAGAGAGCGAGCTGCCTTTTCCCTGAGCTTGGGCGCCTGCTCCCAGCAGCAGCGGAAAAACCACCAGCGTGCTTGCATGTGTGTGTGTGTGTGTATGTGTATATATGTCGTCTGCGTAAGGTTTCTAATACGGTCTTAGCCCAGCCCCGAAAACTGGGGACCCTAAAGGGAGCGCCAGTGCGGAGTCTTGAGCGCCCAGTAGTATCAGATTCGTTTCCCAGTGCGGAGCGGAACGTCTGAACTCCTCCATAGGGGTCGAGCCAGTCCCATTTATTTACCGTCGAATTTTGGGTTTGTTTACCCATTTTACACTGAACACCTCAAGTTCATTGCAAGTGTGAGTTCGCCGAAAAGAGTCTGGTGCCGTGCCTCTCATGTTGTTCGACTTATTGACCCTTCTCTGGCCGCAGGGACACACGCAAACACGTTGTTGAGGTTGGGGACAATATTCAATGGCTCGGTGCGGCGGTTTCTGGACGCCGAACTTGCCATTGACGTTAAGGACCGATCTCGATTACTCACGATCTCGACAGTCACGTTAAAACGGTTCCTTCGCCAGTAGTGTACACCACAAGACTTTATCCTTAACCCTCCGAAACACCCAGCCCTCTTTTCACATACCCTTAACCATGCGTCGACTCTTGGTATTGATTGTACAAGGAAAGAACACACCGGAACTCCATGGTAGCAAATCTGGGACTTTGGACTTTAAAGTTTGCTAAAAAAAGAAGGGAAAATAATAATTCGTAAATATTTTATTAGAAGCATTCTAGAGCCATTTCAATCTCTGTGACGAAAGATAAAATAAAAGGAAAGGGTCGAGATAAAAGAAAGATAAATAACAAGCAAGGCAAGCTCGGCCTGGCGACGTTGGTTTCCGCAGCGGCTTGTTTTGATTTTCATTTATTGACACTGAAAGTTAGCAGCTCCGAGTGCGCGTACTGGAAAGTTTGGGTTAAACAAAGTGGGGCCGGTGAAAATATAGGAAAACTCCCCTTCCCACCATCCTCCAATTGAGATATTGGCAGTGGAGGCTGAAAACATTCGCCAGAAGCTCGCCGTTAGATTCTGCACCGACTCGGGGGATGGGAATATGAATTCACTGGAAAAATAAACAAGAACAGTCCTCCTTTGATTGGGGAAAATGTGAAAGCTCCCGCAAAGTTCGTGCGATATCAACACGGCATACGTAACCGACTTGGACTTTTGGTGGCGCTGAGTGACGGAAAACACCCAAAGAGCGAACACTGAAGAACAAGTTCTATTTTTAAGTTAAGAATTGTGAGGTAGTACGAGACCTAGAGGATAAAAAAAAATCAAGGCATTTGTTTTGGAGAAAACAATAATCAAATGGCCGAAGAAGAGGATAAAACGCTGCCGCCGTCTCTTTTTCCGACAGATCCTATTGGCCATGAGAAAGTGGCTCAATCTAACCTACACGCCAATTCATTAACCGAAAGTGAAACGCATGATTTGGACAAGGAATGCCCCGCAAATTCGACGCAGGAAGTTGGCCAACAGCCTCAGCGACTCCTCAGGAAAACCACGAAATCCGTCTCGTTCCATAGCAGTGCCTCAGTTGTCCCAGACGAACGGAGAATAGCTTGTGGTAAAAATACTGATTATCTGTATTTTTTAATGTTTTTTATATGTATGTCTAATCGAAGTATAGGGTTAGTATATGGCACCGGCAATAAATATCTGCCATTGACTATCAGTGCCCTCTAGTCTCGGTTGAGCTGTTGAAGCATAAACAACGTTTTTTTGTCCGGCGTCTGATGACAAGTTACCATGCGTTAGTGGGGGAAAACGTCGTGTAATGTACTTTTTTGCTGCCTTGACACTTGCAGAAGCATTTCTTGCATGAGTAGGTAGTGAAAGAAGGATGAATGAGCAGGAAAGAAGAAGTTTGGCAGAGGGGGATAAGAGACAGCTTTTCTTTTGCTTCGTGTGATCAAGTTGGCCGGGTCATTAACCATGGCAGCAGATGATGAGCTGGTTTACGCTTGATGATGGATAACTGCAGATAAAAGTAACAGACAACTTTCGTATTACGGTTTTTAAAATGATTACTGATTAGATTCCCAAACTAGACCAGCGAAATGAAAAAGAGTTAGGTGGACAGAATTTTTCATAGGAGACGGATTTCTAGCGACAATCGTTATATTTTTCCAGAAAATGGGGCGAGTGCTTACTTCAATGATCCTTTAACCCTGCCGAGATCATTTTGTAATACTGTAAGGGAAATCTAGCATTTTAATGGTGGAAATCGACTCCTAAAAGCAAGGAACCTAGATTGGGGCTCTTTTCCTACCATAGAAGTTCATAATGGTAGCTTTATCCTAAAAATGGTAGATGAAAGCCCCAAAAATCGGTATATGACGAAAGAAAAATTTGCTCGGTAAACTCCGTAAACTTGCGCATGAGACCCCCAAATTGGTCCTAATAATAACCATAGTAAGGAAAAGCCATTTACTATTCTTTGATAGAAATTTTGACGCACAGTTTACTAATTTTTTTATTATATGAGCTACAAAATGAAATAACTTTCAACACGGTTTTAACAACAATCACAGTGAATACGTAAACTAAGCACATACACATGCAAATCGAATAACAACACTCAACAACACACCAAATATTTTCGATTATATTTAATGCAACTGTAAATATCGAAGCTCAACAATGAATATCAACCTCAACAATAAATATCAAAGTTCAACAATATTACTTAAACAGTAAATATCAAAATTCAACGACAGAAATTAACCGACAATGCATAGTGCAGCATTGGACAAACAATTTCTCTAACCGTATACAATACAACATTCAGCATACAACTTCAACAAAGTCACCAATACAAAGTGAAAGAAAACAGTGTCCACAAGTAAAGAAAATGCTTTTAAAAATTCCAACTTTAACAACGACAATTCCACATTACATCAATCAAGTAATATAAACAAAATAATGCGCACAGCCAATCGACAAAAAATTTTTGGGTAGTTTTCGCTCCCCGTAAGTCATGAAGAGTGCAATACACAAACAGTCGTGAAGGTTTTCCAAAGCTAAGGACGTCCGGGAGTTGAGTTTCTCCCTAGCTCTGTTAATTACCAGAATAATGCAATTGACTTATGCTAATCTCCTATGTGAGCTCAACGAATTGGGTGCAGGGAACTAACGAAGTTTGGAAATAGGCTATCGACATTTGAGAAATATACCAAATTTGAAAATACTTTACGAATATTTTTATGAAGAATACCAAAACTAGGTAAATATTACCAAAACTAAGCGAAAATTACTATATTTTAGGGCAGCGGACCCATATTTAGAAATCAGGTATCAATTTTTGATAGCGACCACTAATTTCAGATCTCATAATTCACCAAATTATTAGTACCCGTTTTTACACTGTAGAGCAAGCCAGACGCGTGTTCACATATCTTCAAGCCTCGAAATCGTGTTTCTGTTGGTCCATTAATAGAAATACAATACCCCTACAGCCATCATCTTACTTAACCAGTCTGAGAAATCCAATTGTTTTTTCCGCTTTCTTCTCCGCTTTGTCGTCTTCCACCGCCACTGCTTTCGACTACTAGTCGCATTATTGAGATGCAAGAAGAATACTCATAAATATGCATATCGCAAGTGTGACCCAAAGGAAATGGGCATCTTGACGCTACCCACGTCACTAACTGTTGTTTTCCCACATAAGCAAACTTTTCACAAACATTTCCAGACTTATCGTAACATTCTCACACTGTTTTGACTGAGTGAAGAGGCCGAACAGTAGACACACACCAGAACGTGACGGAATTAGACGGTTTAAGGCTGTTTTCCCCCCTCAAGCCTGAGTGAAAAGATTCTTAAGAAAAACAGTAGACATCCAAGCAATTTTCCATTTCACGTTACTGCCAAGTGAAAAAGAAAAAAGTCCGAGGCTTATCAGGACCAATATTTTAAGGTTCTTAACTTTCCAGAGGGGACCAAGGTCAGAAGTTCGCTAATCTTGAATGTTACATAACGACGTTTCGCTGAGCTTGTTTTGCATATGTTTTCATCCCTTGTGCAAATAAGCAGGAGAAACTACAAGACGCAACATCCTAGCAGGATCCAAAATAGCATCTTCAGCCTCAACATCCGTTACTAACGGACAACTTACCTATTCTTTGTCATTAGTAAAAATCTCTTCTTTTGTTGACTGAAAGAAAATGGAACTGACTTTGCTTCTTCCTCCGTTTCTAGTTTTCTTGAAATCTCTTGAAAAAAAAAGACCGAATCTAAGAACCGTGTTATAAAAACATCCAGTGCGTTCCGTACAAGATCAATACTCCCTAAAAAAAAGTTGTGAAGGCCTTTCTAGTCTTCAAAGTCTTGTTATCAATAATTTACTGTCTTGCTATTTCGGGAACTTCCCTTCCGTGCGAAATAGTGGTCAATTGAGCCATTTTTGTCCGACTTGTAGTTAGCATCGAAGGAACAAATCAAATGTGAAGGCGAGAAAACGTTGGTTTTCCGACGTACAGTACATTAAAGTGAAACAGTATTAACTGTGTTTGATAGAATGAGCTGCGCTCATTGCTATAACGATTAGGGTTTTCCCATTAAAGATTTCTGATAGCGGCTACAGATAATGTTTTTCCGTCGTATACTTCCGCCTGTTGATGATTCTTTTATTAGTACATCTTTCGTTTACATTAGTACTTTCTGTAAAAAAATAATTAAATAGACCAGCGCACCTACAGTTATTTTTATTCAAAATGTATTTATCAAGTTCATAACAAACAAGTGATTTTAGAACTAAGATAAAGGATGAGAAAACTGACAAGATGACAAAAGCCACAGAAGAATAATGAAGACCAGGGCTGTCCAACTGGCGGCCCGAGGGCCGGATCTGGCCCCCAATGGCTCTCTTTCCGGCCCCCGACCTCCTCAAGAAGAAGCATTGTTTAGTCTATATTATAAAGTGTAAGGTATTATCAAATCACCAGTCATGAGAACTTAAGTTCAAGTAATAATGTCGCTTAACAGTAACAGAATAGTGAACATTTTAAAGGAAATAAGTCTATTATGGCAAGTTATGCGCAATAATTCGTATATGAATCGCTATCATACGCAATACAGTATGGCCTTCTGAAGAATACGTAATGCTTTCCCCGTTCTGGTCCCAGTTCTAGCAGCATCTCAGATGTCAAAGGCGAACGTAGGCATTCTCAACTTTTTTTCTTCATATGTTTTCCTTAATTTACTGAAGATTTTTCACGTCCAAGTTTCTGTCTAGCTAATTTTCAGTAATGAAAACGAACACAAAAGAAAGAAGCACTCGTTTACCGAAACAAGCAAGCGTCGTCACCAGTTTTTAAAGTGTAATAATCTATGTCAGTATTAAAATATTGTTTATAAGAAGCTACAATGTAGGGAACGTGCTAGTGAACAATATGCGTAGGCAGCACTCACTGCCTTACCTGGCTCCCCCCCCCTAAAAGATGAAAAAAATGCAATAATAATAATCTGGTGGCCCCTGAGAGAGTTATGGTCTAGTTTTGTAGCCCTCGACGGGCCAGGAGTTGGACAGCCCTAATGAAGACGATCATGGGTCGCAACAGCGACATTGATCGCCTTAAAACTAAACTAGCTAACTAAAAAAAGTTTGCTGGTATTAGACATTTTTGTTTTTAGATTTACTTTTTATATATGAAAGGGAAAAATAAGTATTTACTTTTCTATTTTATATCTCATCTTTTTACTGTTTTTAGTTCATTTGTTTTTTCTTAATTTCTTATGATCTCTTTTTTTTTTGCAGGAGAATACTTGAAATCCTAGCATACTAAAAATGCTAGAATACTAGAAATCCGAAAATGCTAGGAATACTAGAATAATAGAAATGTTTATATAATTATAATCATTTCTATTTAAACATTCATTAACAATTTTATTTACAAATTCATTAACACTATAAAAAGGAAAATTTATATGTCCTTTTTCCTTTTGTATCTGTCATCTGTTTATTATTTTTAATTCATTTATTTTAGTATTAATTTTGTATTTCTCTTTTTCTTTTGCATGAGAATAATAGAAATTTTTCATCTTATAATTACTTTTTACATATTAAAGTGAAAAATTATATTTTCTTTTTCCTTTCCAATATCCGTCATCTCTTCGTTATTTTAATTCATTTATTCTCATCTTAACATTTCATTTCTCTTTTTCTTTTGCATGACAACAAGATTCCCTAGAATGCTGTCGTTTCTGCGTTGGGTCCACACAAGCGCTATATGTAATATCATCTTTCGTGAGACAGGATGAATGAGAGGAATGAGATGGAATGGGGAAGGCGGGCCACGTTAGGCCTGGGAATGAGGAGGTTAAAGGTCGTTGGATGATGTATGAGGCGCTGTTGGCTTTACCATCGATGTGTGCTTGGCCTCTTGAGAACGCTCTGCTCGCAATATGCATCATCTGAAAGATGAAAACAAGGTTAGGTCTCGAGAAGCGTGCATGGGGAGTTACGGGGCAATGGAAGCGATGTTGTCACGCCGTCCACTTCAGTAGCCCTTTTGCGACAGGGAGAAATGGATCAGGTTAGAATACGCGGTTTTCCTCAAACCTATATACATTATCGATTTCTCCATTTCCTTAACGCAGCACATACAGAAAAGCCAGTCTTCCATCCATCACGATTTTCTGTGAGCCGAGTAATTTAAAGAGCTGTCCCATAGTCAGATCCCGAGCCAAAACAGCCGAGCTTATCGTTCTTGTTGTTAGAAGATTTTTTTTTTAAGGGGAGAAATGGGTGGAGGGTGGGGTAGGAACCGTCTTTTCATAGCTTTAGCATTATTCACATTCTTAGAGTTAAACGATTCTTGGCAGCGGAGTTGGGAGCTTTTGCGAAGTAGAATACATGGATCACGTCGTTCGTTTTTGGATCTGACTCGTGATTGGCAAGGGATTGTGGCGGCACGCCAACTTAAGGGGGGTTGATAGTATTGTTAAGGTTTTACACTCCTATTGCTACCGATAATCGAAGCAGCCAACCGTGAATGTTGGAGTGTCCTTGTCGGATGAAAGGGAAAAAATGAAAGGAATTAATCTTGTCGGTGATAGGTTTAATTTTTGGGTGATTTTTTTACGTGGTATTATTGAGTTGGAAGGGATAACAAAGTATGGAGTAAACGTTGGGGAATTTTCATTAGATCGGAGGAATGTTATAGTAATTTGATTCTCGCCGGTATTTGTGTTCGTGTGATGGGGAGGTTAATTCAATTCAGGTAGTACTGACACGATACAGGCAAATGGGGTATTGTACGCGGGTGAGAAATGAATTTTTGAAGCATCTGGGTGTATACAGAGCAGTTATACATGAATAAAGAGCTGTTGACAGCAGCTTGAATTAATCCTACGCGAAATGTCTGTCATCGCTTGGTTCAGGTGACAGCAGTGAAAATGTAGGGAGAGAGATCTGGCAAAGTTCGTGAACGCCTTTGGAAGTTAGTTGAGAGATAGATGTCGTGCGGTGAACGAAGTAGTGATAATACAACGAAATCAGTTGCGTGCAAATGACAAGTGCTGTGCTATATTTATAAGTTGGGACAATTCGGAACTCTGGGAGCTAGAAAGTCCCAAATGCTCCATTGGGAATTCCCTCAGGTGTAGAATAGGGATTTTCGGAGTTATTATACACACCTACAGGAAAGTCACGAAACATGTACACTAAATTATTTGGACGGTAGTAGAGAGGATAAATAGCAATCATAAGTATCAAGTTTTGTCTCTTTTCACTTTTAAATCCATACTTAACAATAATCACGGATTCAGTAGATGAAACGTGTCTTTGCTGTCGATAAGCTATTTTATGATTGTGAAGAACTAGGAACAGGAGTAGACGATAGTTGAACTAATAATCGAAGTGATAATCGCTTCGTTATATTTGCGCTGTAATAAAACGAAAATAAGACACATTTTCCCTGTTTCTCCAGAAGGACACTGATCAGCGAAATTTGTAGTAATATTGAATGCTAGAATTAAGGCTTGTTGCACCTAAATGTGGAATAGGGGAATTACATCCCAAACGGCGTCAGCGATTTCGTCAAAATTGCGGAATATTTCATTAAACAATCTTGACAGTAAAGTTTTGAATCATAATATCTAGTGTATGTCATCAGATATTGTTTCGAAAGTCCTTTATAAATTTGTAAAAAGCGAGTCAGATATTTTTTAAGAAAAGCAATTTCGAACATTCGATCGCAAGGTTCAATAGAGCCACTTAAAAGCATTCAAATAGCGAAATCGGAATTCAAATCAGACATTTAGTTTTCGAGTTGTCACCGAGGATATTTCAGAAAACTATTTAGAAATTTAAAACTTTAAATCCGAAACGAATCGACACATTGAATCCTGTTTTAACCAAGAAATTAGGAATACGGTGCTTTGCTGTATGTTAAGGCCGTATATTTCAAGTGTAAATGACAAATCGTAGAGTGAATGCTTCTCCCTACCTATGTTAAGAAGAATGCATGTGTGTATGGCTATAACAGTAATAACGTAAAAGTCATGACCTAAATAATACAGACGGCAACGAGCAACGCTCACGCCGTTAAACGAAAAAAAGGCCGTATATTTAAAAATGCTTTTTGAGAAAAAAATTTCACTTTGGTTCGCTTTTTACAAACTGACTAAGAACTTTCTAAAATAATCGACGATGTACACTAGATATTACAATCCAAAAATTTACGGTTGAGATTGTTTAATGAAATACTGAGTAATTTTGCGAAATTACTGACTCCGTTTAACGTGTTTTTCCTCTTACAACGGTTAGTTGCACCGTAGCTTTAAAGGTGTATTTTTTATACATTTATAGGTCCAGTGCAAATTCAATGAAAACACGAAAGCTCAGTGAGGACAATTAACTTTAAGTCTGTCAAGTAACCTTTATTTTTTTAAAGAAAATATTGTAGAGGAGGGACGGACAGTTCACACGTAGGACAAACCGTACAAAAATCATTACTAATGAACTACGGCAGTTTCGATAAAAAAAGTGTACACTTAGTGAATACGACGAAGCTCACAAGGAAAAATGTTCGTCGAAAAATATTAAACCGTTTCCGAGAAAATAAATAAAAACTGAATTTTTGACACTTTATGTAAGAAGGGGATCCTGTTTATTTCGTTGCACCACTTATAATATGTATATAAAAATAAAGTAAAAATTACTTTTATATAGCTGGTAAGTTAGAGAATAACCCGCGTAAAGGTTTGTTTTAAAATCGCTGTCCTGATTTTTTACGAGATTTTACACTCCAAAGCGATGGTTTAGTACGCTTTGGACCGAGCCATTTTTACTAAAAAAAAAATATGTTGTGGAAAACGACTTGGCAACGCTGCGCAGCTGCATTCAACTTCCAGATTGCAGCTCGAGATACAGCCGCGCAACTAAAACGTTGCCTTTTGTTGTTGTCGATAATCATTTTGACAAATCGTACGTTTCCTTGCACTAATTGGAGCTAGGATGATTCCTATATCGAGAGAGAGTATAACTGTAAGATTTCATTTAGATATTTCAAGTCTATTATGTATTTTTTTTTTTAAAAAAAAGGCAATCGACTAGTTTTCTCATGGCAAAACACACGAACAAATCGCAATACACCCAAGTCCAAATTGTATCCCCGGTATCTTGTTTTGGACAGTCGGAGGAGCCTCCTGTTTTCATTTTTAGTGTTCTTCAAGCGTACAGTACCTCATTTGATAGCCAGGACACCAGGCCGTCTGAAAAGTATAGTTTTAGGCTACAGTTTTGTCTCCACGTGAAGTGAAAAATAAACTACAGAAAAGTGTTCACATTGTCCCATCCCTCCTCTACATATGTTTTATTCGTCTCTTTGCCTAGCTCTTGTTCTCTGTGCCTCATGTTAAATTACTTGAGGGAAGTGTTGTTGAAGCTGTTAAGCTACCGTGCTATAAATTATGCTTTATTTAAGACCTAATAGTTGGAGTAAGCTTTGGGGCATTTCAAGTAAAAATTTCAACAGAAACAACTATACCTGTTTCTGTGAGGAAAAGGGAGAAATCCTAATGAATTACTTTCTTACGAAATCTTCTTTCTTTCTCAGTACATTTATTAAACAAATATTTTGCAATAGTTTGTCGTTCTTTGATTCTTAGAATCTTGATCGCTATAGTTCTTGTATTGATATTACCATTTTCCGTGTTGTGTATTAAAGTTTTTACTAGTTTGCCCTAGTAGCCAGTGTCAGTTTTACAATACAATCTTTTGAGCTCTAGGCGTAAGTCAGCAGCAAAAAGCCTCTGGCTCTACTATACCTTTAGTCAGAATTCAGAATTTTGAGACACCATAGAAGCCACAGAATACTTAAATGTCCATACAAACCGCAGAATTTTGTATGGGCATTGCATGAGCTACCTCGATAAAAAGCCGCGGAGAGGTTCTCTCTCTTTGTAAGTGAAAAATCCTGGCTAACCACACGCAACACGAGGACGTTTGTAACACCTTGCCAAACGCACAACCTATTTCAAGTTTGCTTTGTTGCTCCTGATTTTCACTTTCCGCTCATTACTGTCAGATTCATGCGTAGTCGCCGTTTATCGAACACATGTGAGAAAACTGTGTGTGCGAAGTGTTTGAATTTTTAATAAATTCAAACCCAGACTTCGCAACAAGCTTAATGTCAAAGGAGGCTCCGGAGAGAAGTTCCTGAGAATTAGGACGACTGCCATTGGTTTCCGTAGTAACTGTTGCTTTTGTGAGAAATGCTCATTTCAGAAGAGACTTCATGAATGGCTCAACTCCCTCGTCAAATAAACGCAGAGTTTTGGCTTTTCTTCCCAGCAAGCTGTTTACGCTCTTTCCAAACCTACACTGTTAAAAAATGAAAAATATATGAATTTACAGTGCTGCAAAAAAATTATAAGGACTTTACTGTAAAAGTACTTAAAATGTTTTTCTACCACAAATTCGTGTTAAAAACACATTTTTGTAAGTATTTTTACAGTGAAGTCCTCGTATTTTTTTTTTTGCTGCACAACGAATCATTGTAAATTCACAGAATAATTTTTTACAGTGTAGCTTAGCGCTATGTTAAAGATAATTTCATTGTCAAGTGTGGTTATTTTGAGAACGTTGTTCGGCGTGATTATTGCTCGCATTCCAGTTTATCCGCTTCTATGTACTTTGTCGAACAATGAAACAACGACGTGCATTAGACGACTTTGGGGCGGCATTTGCCATGTTAATTGTCCGTAAATACAACAGTGAATAGCTTCGCATTGAGTTTCGCCAACAAAGCGGATTCGATCGCGAGAAAAATACTGTTTTATTAGCCGTTGTAGGATTTGGTACTTTACCCAAGAAAACCAACTCAACATAATGTCTCCAACGTTTAGAAGCAGTGCTCTTCACTTTAAAAAATTACTTTGTGAATTTACAATGATTCGTTGTGCAGCAAAAAATTACAAGGACTTCACTGTAAAAATACTTACAAAACTGTTTTTTTAACCACGAATTTGTTGTAGAAAAACATTTTTAAAGTACTTTTACAGTAAAGTTCTTATAATTTTTTGCTGCAATTGTAAATTTAATTTTTTTTACAGTGTTCGACGCAGACTCTCATCAGTTATTGACATAACGTACTCTACATATGAACTCAAACTCAGTGTGCAAGGCATCTGCAGCAAGTATCCGAATTGGTACTCTGCATCGTAGACGAAAGATAAAAGAAATATCTCGTCTTTCCCCTTGTACTTCCATTCTTTCCAACAGAACGCCAATAATAGAAGCCTTTGAATCGGGTCGCGCCTAAACCGGCCTTAGTTTCGTCAGGAGTTCGCAACCAAATCCTCTTTTCCTTTCTCAGTCTTGGAGAAGCCTACAGTACATAATATCTAAAGATAATGCAATCCACTCGCCCCAAATTAATACAAATATTCAGTAAAGAGAGAGTGTTAATCATTGTGGTTTTTCTGGAGCTTGTGCTTTAGTCAGTGTTTTTTATTTAATCTACAACCTATTCTGTAAGTTATAGTTATTGGTTTAGAGACGAACTACGCCGCGGTAGTGACTTCTCTAAATTCTATTTTTTACATATAGATTTTTGTTAATTTCTGTATCTTCGTCGTGTTTATATATTGTTCATTTTTTAGTTATTGATATTGTCGTGGAACGCTCTATTTTTGCCATTTTCTCTTTTATTTTTGGAATAAAGACTAATCGTCACAGTGTTGTGGACTGGAGAACATTCAACACAGAAAGGAAGAAACTAATGGACCAACTACGAACTAAAAATACCCAGAAGATCTTTGACGAGATAATGGGATTTAGTGACAGAATGACGCACAAGCAATATTTTTTTAGAAATCCAAAATGCACTCGTCAAATTCCTCAAACAAACGAAAATCGAACAATTCGTATAATCAAAGGAAACTAAGCAGTATAGCGTATCCAGTAAGGAATTTTAAAAGAAAGCAGAAGACGATACTGTGTTGCTTTTGCGATATCGTTCATCATAAAAACAAACAAATATTTTTTTAAAATATTTTTGTTCGCTTTTATATTTTTGTTCATTTGTATATCTTTGTTCATTTTTGTATTTTTTCATTTTTGTTTTTTTGTTCATTTGTATATTTTAGTTCGTTTTTATATTTTTGTTCACTTTTACACTTTTTTCATTTTATTTGCCGGCTATTCGCCTATTCAGCGTAAGGTTTGGTCTCATGTAGATCGGATACGAGGGCTTCTGCTCTATTCCTTAAGGACCTTTAGAATGCGATCATGCCAAGTACGCATAAAGAGGGTTATCAACTCCTAGAGAGAGTCAGCAATTAGGAGTCGTCGTTTTACTTTTCGGCACTTCGAAGTAATTAGTCGTTTCTGAAGGCGAATGCTTTTTGAAAAGGTTAGTTAGCTGTGAACACGTGTACTCCTTGTTAACAAAAGCTGCGCTCGGAGTACTTTTTGTCCGTTTCCAGGGAATATGCTTCTCCTAGGCTGTAGCTGCGAACAAGGAAGTGAAGAAGAACAAGGCTTTGGAAGGGCTTCGCTAGCTCCGGCGTAAACGTCCCGACCTATATTTAGAATCCATGCTCTGACTCTGCAACGCAAAGCAAAGCCTTACAAGTCGATTCACGCAAGTAATAAAGCATTATTGATTCTCACACTGCCCGTTTGCAGTGGATAGGATCAAAGCGTAGAAAATCTGGGAATTTTACTAAGTGACGCACCGTAATGCACTTACATTTTGGCTTCAAATGCATAATTCATTTTCGGCCAGGTTTCATCCCATAGTCTTTTACGCGGTCTCATAGCACAAAGAAACTGTGTAATCCTGAAAGCTTTTTTAAAAAATGAATAGCGCGTTACGGCGTCGTGGTATGACCAATGTATTGTCGGTCGCTAGGGTTGATAATACGTACTTGATGTGCGATAAATGTACCCTTTTTTATGTCATATGTATGACCTAGTACGTGTAGGTATGACAAATTGTATTCGAGTACGAATATATCCGATTCGTACGACTTTCTGTTACTTGTATGTTCTGTATAAGATCCCTGGAAAGGTTCTGTGAAATCTATAACACATTTTTTTCCACTGTAGATGGCTGAACAAAACAAGAGCAGATAGTTAATGTAAATTGGAGAAAGAAAAGAGCAACTTCAATACAGAAACGGTAACGAGCATTGCTCACACCGTTTTTTTTAAAGGAAACAAGAGCAGAATTGTTAAGAGAACTCTCAAAACTAACGTTTCAATGCTAACCTTTTTTGTGCAATCCAAAAGCTTTTGTAGCAATAGCCACGTTCGTTAAAAAGGCCATTCCCATCCTTAAAGGGCAATGGACACCAAAAAACAACTTTGTCTCATAATAAAGAGCAAAAAATTCAGTTTCCAAATATAAGTGTCTTTTTCTCAGGTTCGTAATTGTAACGAAGATATTTAGAAATAAGAAATCTGACATTCAAATTTTCCTTTCCGTGACGTCACGCTTCTATGGGCGGGAAAAGACCCAAACTTTGCAAATGAATATCTCCAGAATGACTGGTTAGAAAAAATCGCAACAAAATTCTCTATTCTTAGAATGATGTGTATTATAATAAGCCACCAGAATATCTATATGCGTTTTTGGTGTCCATTGTCCATGAAATTCAAATGTTCCCGTCCATGACGTCACACCTCTCATGGCGGGAAAAGGTCAAAACTTTGGAAATAAATATCTCCAGAACGGCTGGTGAGAAAAAATCGCAACGAAATTCTTTAGTCTTAGAATAATGTGTATTATAATAATTCATCAAAATCTCTATGCGTTTTTGGTGTCCATTGCCCTTTAAAGAATCAAGCCATTACACAGTACAGCATTACACATTTTTAACATTATAGCCTGCGATAACTGGCCCTATTCACAAAATGTATGTAAAAAAAAATTTCAAGCCAGCAAAGAACGAATGCCCACGCTGGTGAAAAATAAAAATATTCCCCACATTTGCCATTGGTATAAAAGGGGCGTAGTTTCCATACTAGGGATCAGTTAGGATCAGCTCACCAAACCGAGTCGCATCAATACAAGTCCTCTCGCTCAGCTATTTCTATTTTGTTGGAATTATCGCATACACAACACTTGTATTAAGTGTTGGGACGCTGGGCGAACCGTAATGCTATAGCGTTACACACTGCATCGCCCCCTGCTGGGCCTCATTAGTTGGCGAGCAGCAAATGGGATTTAGAGCGTCGAGTGACAATGCAAAAAAAGGTCAGAGCTGTATGGCCAGCCCAGTCCGAAGAAATAAAGCAGAGGACAAAAAGTTGCTCGTACGGCGGAACATGGAGAATAGACCAATATGAGATTATCTAGGATGCGAAGGACGTCACAAAAGAGAGATGGTTGAAAAGGAGAAAGAACGGAGAGATAGTGAGATCGAAACAGAGAAGGAGGTGAAAGATAAGAACCATTGGCAAATTGACTGGCGATAACGAACTTAGCTGGGTGAAAGTCAATAGAGCCAATATGTGCACTTATTTCCTACTTTGTAACAAGGAGGAACATGATCAAAAGGATTGATAGGACTTGTAGCTTGGGAGCTGCTGAAGGAAAATACTGGCTGCTCGTAGCTCTAGGGATGTTTACACTACAACCGCCAAATATCAATATTAGGAGAGTTGCAATGTATCAAAGACGCCGAAATTTCTTGAATCTTATTGATGAGAGACGGAAGGAAGAAATATGCGCAGATTTATTCATCGTTTATTGGGGGAACTGGTGTAGCAAATTAGGGGCTTTAGTGAGATTTTGGTTTTAGAGCACAGACGTTCCGTGATAGTCATACAACACCCAACAGATTTTTTTTTAGGAAATTGCAGGAAAACTTGATTTTTTTAAATTAGGAAAGTACTAAAGCATGATTATGTATTCTTATTTTCATAGTTGCGGACTGCTGGCGATGGATGGTAACAGGCTCCAGTTTGGTGAAAATTCGACCCAATGCCCGTACTTACCACCGGTATTTCTCCTTAGATTCAGACCTGTCCGTCTTGCGTTGGACTCCAACGAGCAAGAAAGCATCCAAAGCTTTAGGTAAAAAAAAATAATAATATGTCAACAAGTTTCGATTTCAAAATGTTATATATAATTTCGAAACGTACGTTAATTTTTGCAATTCTGCAAGAATCTTGTATTATTTAGTACCACGATATGCATGTTTCATTTAAGTTGATTGTAGGCTGGGTTTTTTTCACCTAAAAGAAACCAGAAAATTTGCACCCGTCACGTGTGCACTTACGCAAACCAACAGAGCTACGGTGGTCTGACTGAAGTTTTCTTCGCTAAATGGTTGAAACGTTCCCGTAATTTTTCTCTCACCACTTGTGTGTTCCGTAATTGTCTTTCAAAACTCAACTTTCATCCACGGGTATTATGAGCTAAATCTTAGAGTGATAAAAAAATCAATTATAACTTCAAGTATAACAATTTTAAGTATGACAATTATGATTTCAATGAGAATCTCGCTGTATCGTAACCTGGTTAGTAGATATGGAAAGGTCTTCGCCTATAATTTGTACAGAAAAACGTCAGAAACAGTGAACTTGGAGTATACCGACTGAATTGTGATGTCTCGGATAGGATTGTAATTCATAATAGGCGCCATTTTTATCAGGTTTTTAGAAACAAAAAATCGATACAAAATTCTTTATTCTTAAAATAACGTTTATTATAATAATACATCAAAATCTGTACATGCAATTTTGGTGTAATTGTCCATTAAATTCAAATTTTCCCGCCCGTGACGTCACGCTTCTCATGGCGGGAAAAGAGTCAACATTTTGGAAATAAATATCTCCAGAACGGCTGGTCCGAAAAAATCGGCACAAAATTATCTGTTCTTGGAATAATGTGTATTATAATAATCCATAAAAATACCTATATGCGGTTTTGGTGCCCATTGCCCTTTAATAGGCCGTATTTGGAGTCGATACTGTAATGTAATTCAGCTTTTTTTAGCATCCAATAACAGTAAAGAAGTTTAACTCTTATCGTGTTAACTCAACTCCCCTTGATTACACTTTCTGTTTTCAGAGACGCGGGTGTTTTCTGTAAACTTTTGCGGTGAAAACTAAAACTTCAACAACAGCCGCGTAAAATCGCAAGGAGATCCTCCTGCATAGAAGTAGCTGGCTCCGTGCCACCAAGCTTAATTAAAGCAAAGCGTAGCATACACAATAAGTCGAAGAATTCGTAACTGGATTTCAGCACGCGGAAAGAAATCTTTATTGAGAGACTTGCAACCCGCATTCGAAAAGCTTCCTGTGCCTAATCGTTTTAGGTGGGAATATATGCAAACCGCCACTTCGCCTGCAATCTTCGTCAGCACATTTACGCAGTATGTTCAACTTTTAACGAAGTGTGTTTTCTTAACGTTTTTTACAGTTCCTGTGGATAGCATTCGGGAAGTACGCGCCGGGAAAACGACGGATCCGTTACGTTGCAAGGAATTGATGCCGCATTATTCGTCGGATTGCGCCTTTTCCATTTTCTATGGCGAAAACTTTGAAACCTTAGATCTGGTAGCCCCTAGTCCTGAAGAAGCCAATATATGGGTAACGGGATTAAATGCCCTCATTGGATCTCATCAAGGTAACGACTGCGCAATCATCTTGTCTTTCGGAAGTCCGCTGGGTTACCTTAGAAACACTCGAATAGCATGAAAGGTGAAATCTGAGCATCAAAGGTCACGAATGCACACGTCATCTGTGATCTTCTGTATCCCAGGCTGGAATTGAATGTCTGAGTAACACAATACATCGAGGGAGAAAGAGCATTAACTTCAAGAGAAAAAGGCGGTACGGAAACTTTTAGCGTGAAAAAAAAGCCTTTTTATTAGATCTCGGAGAAGAAAAGGATTATCATTAGCTTTTGTCTGTGACAGTTTTATTTTGGCGCAATTCTTACTTAGGAGACCTTTTAAAATGTATTCCAAAATAAACGATTTCGAACGGTAAGGGCTTTCAGTTTAAATATTATATTTGTAATCGCACAGAATTTTGGTGCGGAGGGGTATGTGAAAGTCTTGGGGGAGGAGTGGGGAGGAATATGCAATTTTGGGGGACATTTGCGCATTCTCCTATGTTTGCCATTATAAAACAAAAAGTTCGGGGGGGGGGGGGTAAAAACTCCTCACCCGCCCCCTGGGTATGGCCTTGTAAACGCACGTATTTTTTATAATTGTTTTTTTCTTCTCTTTTTTCAGCTTCAACCTGGTTAGAAGAAAAGAATGCATTAAGAGAACGTTGGCTCAAGCACGTTTTCGAGAAAGCAACAGCCGAACAGAAAAAAACAGGTGTCAGTTTTCACAACGAGAATAGTCAAGATGGCGACGCAAATGGCGTGACCTGTGATAACCCCCGAGGCGATAGTATGGAAGACTGCTTGGACCAAAGTGCGGCCATGGCACTTCTGAAAGAATTGAGTGGGGACGTGGCCTTAAGTCGCATTCGACAGAAATTAGTTGTAAGCTTCTTAATTACTTTCTTCTCCTGCTTGGCTGCAAATGAACGTTATTTTTTTCATGATTATAGCTATTCATGTGTTCATGAATTTTTTGTCTTCACTAGGAATGTGATCTGCATAAAGTGGGTGATGAAAGAGGACGTATAGATAGCCGAGAGTTTATTGAATTATTCCAAGAGATTGCTACGCGACCTGAAATCTATTTCCTGCTGATTAGGTTGGCGTGTTATACCTCTTTTGGAGAGAAAGAGAAAACTAAATCGCATTCGCTGTTGCTAGGTTCACCAATAAGGACTATTTGACTTTGGATGATTTGCATTTGTTCCTCGAGGGCGAGCAAGGCGTAAGGAATTACACGCGTCCTTTTTCTACTCAGTTGCTAACCTCCATTTTTCTCCCCAACTTAGATGATTGGCTTAAGTCAGGAAAGATGCTTAGAAATAATTAACGAGTACGAGCCGAATCCTGAAGCGCGGAAGAACCAGCAGCTATTGATTGATGGTATTTGCCTGCCCTTTCCTACAAGATGAAATGAAATGTTGAAAAGGAACTGAGCTGGATTCTCGTTTTCTCCTTGTAGGCTTTACCAAATACTTGTTGTCAGAAGAAGGCGATTTATTTGACAGCACCCAGAAACGTATGTGCTGTCAAGATATGACTCATCCACTCGCCCATTATTTCATTTCCACGTCTCATAACACGTATTTACTCGAAGACCAACTGAGAGGACCATCGTCTGTAGAAGGCTACATACGAGCGCTGCAGTACGGTTGTCGCTGCGTCAAAGGTATTGGGACAACTTTTAATAGTAGTCTAATGCTTTACGTCTCTTTTCGAGATTTGTCGAGAAATTCCCCTAAACCCCATAAGCCAGATTCCTTCGCATTCCCCACAAAGAAAGGCAGGCTTTCATATTGTGCTTACTATAACATGAAACAGTTATAGCAAACACTTTGAAGTTCTTGGATGATGATTTTCATTCTTATATTTTTATTAACGTACTTATGTTAGCAGTTGGAATGGCTTTCTCAGCCCCTGTATTCTCTTTCTAGTGGATTGTTGGGATGGTACAGACGGTCCCGTTGTATGCCATGGCAACACACTTACAACCAAAATTGCCTTCAGCGATGTGATTGAGACCATAGCTGACTACGCTTTTGAATCCTCCGAGTCAGTAAAAAAAAGAGCTTAAATTGAATACTCTTCGTAGTCGGTACATTGTGTCGTTTTGTAAAGGTATCCCTTGATCCTCCACGTGGAAAATCATTGCAGTGTAAAGCATCAACGGACAGTCGCCGAAATCTTACGCAAAACTCTGGGCTCGATGCTGTATACCAGCGAAACTTTGACGGCAGTGGCCAAAATGAGTCCGGAAGATTTACGAGGAAAAGTGGTGATTATGGTAAGTGCCAACTTCTCTTTAAGGTTTCCCCTCCTTGATTAATTTGCTGGCTGGGTTCTTTGGGGGATGGCGTTACCATTTTAGGGCAAGAAATTAGCCGGCGGGGAAGACGAAGGCGACGTGAGTGATGAAGACGAAGGGGCTGAAACGAGCCGACGGAAAGGAACGCTGAAGAAATTCCGTTTGGCAAGGGAGTTGTCGGATTTGGTTTCCATAGTTCGGTCCAATGCCGCAGATCTCGCATGGGCCAAGGAAAAACGTAACACAAAACAGCTATAGAAAGCCCAGGAGAACAATCAGTTTGCAACAATCGGGTTTATATTTTATTTTATTTTCTTAGAAACCCATCACCTAAGTTACTCCGTAAACGAAGCCGTAGCAACACGACTGGTAACGCTCAGCGCAGAAAATTTGGTGGAACACACAAAAAACTATCTAATGCGCGTTTTCCCGAGCGGCAGCCGCGTTGATTCCAGCAATTTCAACCCCCAAGATTTTTGGAACTGTGGCGTTCAGATGGGTAAGACTTCATGATTTCATTTTCTGAAACAAAAGTTGCAGAAAAGTTCAGCCGAAACGGTCAACTGTATTTAGTGGCTCTGAACTTTCAAACTCCTGGACCAATGATGGACTTGTACGACGGCAGGTTTCGTCAAAATGGCGGCTGTGGTTACGTGTTAAAACCTGCGGTCATGCGTGAATCCATTTCGGTTTTTTCACCTTTAATTCGCGACCCCATTCCGGGCATTGCTCCCCAACTTCTCAGGTTAAAAGTAAAAAAAGAAACGAAAGAAGCTGTCTGAGCCGACTTAATGAAAAATCTTCTTGTCCATATCACTTGTATTGGCTTAGATCATTAGCGGCCAACAATTGCCTCGACCCAGAGGATCATCACCCAAAGCTACGGTGATTGATCCGTATGTGTTGGTTCAGATATTTGGCATTCCAGGTGATTGTGTAGGTAAGGGGGAGAGTTGAGTCATTTACCATCTGTGCCAAATGGCTGCTGGATAAATCATTGAAAGCGTTCCGTTCGCACAGAGGCGAAGACCAGAACCGTTTCCAATGAAGGAGACTGTCCCATTTTCGACGAAAGCTTCGAATTCCATGTCAATATGCCGGAATTAGCTTTGGTGCGCTTTGTCGTCCTGGACGATGACTATATTGGCGACGATTTCATTGGCCAGAACACCCTGCCCCTGGAATGCCTGCAACAAGGTAGCACAATTTACGATAATCAATTTTGTCAGCCAATCAAAGCGTTATCAAGGAATTTTTCTGTAAAACTATTATTTTTTTATTTTTTTTTTAGGTTATCGGCACGTGAGATTGTTGTCAAATTTGGGCGAACCTTTGGAGAACGCATCTCTGTTTGTCCATGTGGCAATAACGAACAAAAGAGGCGGGGTATGTTTCCTCAACTCCACCTTTTTGGCAAAAGAGGCGGGGCGACATTAAAATTTCTTCGGTTGCTTTGTCTTTTAGAAGTTGAAACTTGGCAAACATCACAGTAACATCCGGTCCGTGGGTATTCGACAAGTTGATGACGCTTTTAAAGTATTTTGCTACAGAAGAATTGAATTGTCTTAACATAGACATCCTAATGTCAATTGCATTTCAATCGTAGACAGCCGGACCGGTGTTGTCAGAAGCTTGTAAAGCGCGAGTAGAAGCGGACGTAGCGATGGCAGAATTACGGGCCGAGTGCGGTTTAGCCGAAACTGCCAATGTGAAGCAGTGCTTGCGAGTTTTGTTGCAACGCTTGTCAGCCTCGCCCGAAGTGCACAACTTCTCGCTCCAAGACTGCAATGGCGTAAGTTGAGCTGGTTTTAGTGTTGTTTAAGCAGCATTGTGCGGAGTATCATGTCTCTTTTTCCTTTTTTTTAACAGTTTCCCACACTTTCGGTGCAGTCTGCCAACTTGTCGAGTCCGTTGCAGAGGAGTATTGTGTGCCTGGAACGCGCCATAACGGAATGCAAATGGATGGCTGAAAATGTAAGCACTTTGGTGCAACAATTGCAAGACCACGTGAACCACGTCACAGAACTTTACTCGGACTTGGACCATTTGTGCCATCAAGCTGGACTCCGGGGCAAGAAAGCCACGCGAACAGTGGAATCCTACGCTTGGAACGTTCGTGTCCTTCGTGGTCAGATTGAACTCTTGGAGAGCTGCAAAAAAGAATGTCTGTTATCTTTAGAACAAGTAAAAATTACAACAGAAAAGGAGGAAAATACTTACTAAGAGTGATCAAATGTTTAGGTCCGCAGTTCAGCACCCACTGTTGAAAGTCTGAGTACGAGGCTCGTGAAAGATAAGCCAGTCCTCCAGCCGCGCCTTTCCAACCCCATTTTAGATGACCAAGCCTCTCTAACTTCCCATTCCAGTCATGTTGCTGCGACCACTGGAGCCGCAGTCCCTTCGAATTTCAATCCTTCGCCCAATTCTGTCAGCAATACCTCTTCTCATCCCACTTTAACCCGTAGCCCAACCTCACCTGGTCCACTAATAAACCCTTCCCCCGAGGCGAACCTGAAACCGACGAAAAGCATCTTAAAGAAATCGTTGTCCAGTTTCGATACCAATGGTCAAGGGTACGTTCCGCCACCTTCACCCTCCTTAGCGTCCGCTAGTGCTGTCGCTACTGCCAGTAACGCTTGCAATATATCAACGCCTGGGGAGCAAGACGTGTCTAGCGAAGGAAGTAGAGCGCAACCATATCCCAAAGCAACACAGCAGTGCGATACCCTCTTGTAGTTCATACCCACACACACACACATACACATCTAGTTGGGTTGTAAAAGAAGCCCGAGACTGAGATGTCATTTTATTGCTGTCTGCTCGGACAGTTGCCAAAAAGCTGCTCTTTGTTCGCATAACAAAATCGACAGTAGAAGATAAAAAAGCGGAAGAACGAAATAGAATCATCTAGCCGTAAAGCTGTGGCGTAGTTTTAGGTTTCTCTCCTGGTGACTTAACTAAGCTTAAGTTCTATATTCTAGTCACGCTAGAAAACGGGTCCATTACTCAAACCTCGGAGTTTTATGTTTTCCTTTTACGTTCATTGTATATTGTACAGTACTATATCTGTAGTTTCCCCTTTTGTAAGTGGCTTTTCTTGTGTTCTGGTTACCTTTTTGTACAAACTAACTAATGCCGTTTATTTCTCGTTAAGAGAGGCCATAATGCTCCACGTGTTGATCACCGTTTTTGGCATTTGTTTTTTATTTTATTTTCAGTTACGTGCCATGTCCACCAAAAGAAAACCCCGAGGAAGACTAAATTATGTGGAACGAAATGGCAAACCGACACCTTTGATGGGTGGTTTAAGAAGATTATAGATTGTTTTCCTTGTTTTATTGATAACGTTAACCGGTGAGCGTTGTGAGTCCCTTGTTACCCGCCCAGTAGGGCAGAACGCAAAAGAGAAGCATTAAAATTTCATGTGAATTCCGTCGCGAGACACAGTTTTTGCGGGTTATTTTTATGAGCCATTCTACGTCAATGAAACAAACGTGGCTTGTTTGTTCGCCACAGGTTGCTCGACAGCTTTGACGTCAGACTATCTTGGCTTCTGGAAGCAGCATCATTTTAGAGGCGTCTCTACCTACGCACCCAAACGGTGTTCCCGTTCTATAATTAACGGGCTAAAACAGTCTGGATGTGCGCTTAAGACACCAACAGACATACGAAGCGTGAATCCTATATATTTATTTAACTGCAGTTCTTAGCTCGTTGGCTGTTTAATGACAAAGCTTTTCTGGAATTATTTATTTGAACGCTCCAGCACATTCATATGCACCTTACCAGTCGGTCAGACAATCCTAAGGAACATTAAGCCTAGCTCCATTATTGGACGTGATCCTTTTGTTCGGCATATGACAGTTAAGGTGAAAAAGTCGGTAAAATTCCCCTTTATTGTGCGGAGAAGTCTTCGTGTAATAAAAGAAACTAGAACTATGAAACATTAGTGTATGTTAATGAGGCTCCAAGTCCTTCAGATAGAAATCAAAGACGCATTCTTGACTGAAATCGTAAGATCCCGTACGCAAATGGAAGCAGTATTTTGGGGTTAGAACGCATAATAATCGCTGATTTACCGCAAGTCAATGAACATAACCGCATGTTAACATGCAGTTTTATTTCGGTCGGTTCAAGTCTCATTTTTACTTCATTGAAAATTATGTTAAAGAAAATATGGGAACTTCATTACGAAATACTACTTGATTCAAATTAACGGCATTAAAAAACTACTCATACTGAGGTTAAATTGTGGTTAAAATCGGGCTTGAATTGACCGCAATAAAACCGCAGATTAAAAGGTTAGGCTCAGTTTTGAGCGGTCAACTTTGTCGTACGGGATGCATGGATTTTGAGTTGTTAATAACTTTGCCGTAGTGGCGCTTTTTATAAACCGAAACTCGAGCAAATGGGCTATTTGGCAGATTGCAAGAATTTGTGAAATAGAAACTGCACAGATATACGCTCTGCTTTATTCCGACATTTATGAGCCTGGCGTTAGTCGAAACTTTTTCGGCGATCATGAAACTAGACTAAGTTAAAGCGCATATTTCTGCCCTGAAAGATAGCAACCAATTCAGAAGTTCATTATGTGACGTTTTAATGTTATGTAAAACTCCCCGGTTGTGCCGTTATGAGCGTATGAAAAAGCCAAAGTATCAAAAGCGGGCAATTTTTCGACTCTTTTCCACTTGGTGGCGCCACTTGTGTCACGTGACCGGGTCGGCCGACGGATAAAGTGCGGCAAACGGATTTAACATGCCATCATGGCGTCGTTCAAAGAGAAGTGTTTTTGTGCTGTGATTTAAAGTGAAACGAAATGTCGTCATTCGTTAAGCTTGTTAACAAGATTATACCAAAGATACCGCATATGCCAAAGAGGTATAAACTAAAGTTTATAAAGTTTAAAGTATATGAAGTTTAAGGGACACAAAAACCAACCCATGATAATTCCAGTTATATTTAGGCCTTTATGGACTTGTTATATGAAAATATCAGTCAGTTCTACCTCAACTGTTCAGAAGTTATGAATGTATGAAATTCCTACGTGTTTCCTGCAACTTTCCTTGAAGTTCCTAAATTGTGTGCAATAAGTATTGTACGTGTAAGTAAATATTCCATTTCGTTCCATTCCCTGGCGTTTGATCCCGCAGGTATCTTTATGTTAATCGAGTCTTGCGTAAGCTTGGAAGGTAGGCAATAACTTAATAACAATCTGGATCCTAAAACTTTTCGTGTTCTGATTTGTTCTTACTTGCGAATTTCAAAATGGTGTCCGGAAAACGTTCGGCCACCTTTTTCTTGAGTGATTTCTTCTTACTTGTTAATATCAAAATGGCGTCGGGGACGCATCCGACCACTGATCTAACGAGTGCGCTCTCTCGGTAATGAAAATGTGATGCGTTTCTCTTAAGATTGTAGGTATTTTAAGTCTTTTTCTATATAGTTTGGGTCATAGCGATGGTCAGAAATCTGCCAGAATGCGAAGTAATACCGTCCCATATGAGGACTTTCAGGAAGCGAAAGAGATGCTTCGAGACAAAGAGATTCTTTCTATCCATGAAACTGCAAAAGATGCGGGATTCCAAAACATACACTGTTAGACAATGTTTACAGAATGAAAAAGCTTTTAATAACGAAAAGACACTACAAGTCACAATTTGAAACAAAATGAGCAGGGTTGTTGTCGAGACCGACCTTCTCGAGATCGAGACGAGACCGAGACCTTCCAACTTTTGTCGAGACCGAGACGAGATCGAGACCTTAGGTTTCGAGACCGAGATCGAGACCGAGACCACCAAAAATGGTTGAGACCGCGATCGGACTCGAGGTCTCGAGGCCAAAACCGGTCTCGAGACAGACGTAAAATGGTCAGCTGAATCTTCACTGAGTACTGTACGCACTGACTACTGTGGAGATTGCTATAAAATGAAGAAAAATGTTCCGGCAGCCTATCAGTTGTTCTCAGTAATGAGTGAAGTACCGAAACGTTTTTGTGGACCAATAATGAAATGAAATATGATATGAAATGACATTTTACTCGGTAAAACCAAAATAAAATGCTACCCCAAAATTGGGTAAAAGTCGTTCAGATTTAGGTGCCGAAGCACAGCGGAAGAAAAGTAGAATTTAAGATCTGTTTAATTAGGTTCTGGCAAGTTGTTTGTCCAAAAGGACTTGAGATGTTACAGTGAAGTTTGTCTTATCCGCCACTTTCACAAAACTTTCAATTACAGTATTTTTGTTACCTAACCGAGATATAGCCGATATTTCTTTCCTCTCCTTTTTTAACATTCCTGACAAAAGCGGAAGTTGTCCCTGTTTTTTCACGAAGATCTTTCCGAATTGTGCAAAACTTGCACGTCGCAACGCACTTCTCACGAAGATCATCACAATATTGATAATCTCTATATGCAAATTCAACAATAGAAGGAATCTTGTCGGGTGCTCTTTTTTTGTCCATTTTGTACGAGTGTTTAACCTCAACTGACTTTTTTTCGTTATGTTCTAAAAGGGCGTATTTTAAAACTTCCTTGATATAGCAAAATATCGCATTTGCCGGCTTAAAAAGGCAATTTTGTGTATATGCAAGGGAAAACAGAGATGGGGTCATTTGCAAGACTCCACTAGTTTTGTATTTTCCTTTCTTTTAGCTTTACCGCATGCACAAAACTTGACCAAGGTGTCATCTGGGGGCAATTAGCACCTCGTCTTGAATAGCAGTTGCGAACCCGACGTTGGCAAAATGGGGTGGGCTATGGGAAATCAGAGCTTTCGGCCTAAGGTCTCAAGTAATGAAAGATAGGTCTCGAGACCATGACCTTCGAGATCGAGATCAAGACCGGGCTAAAATTTTCGAGACCGAGACGAGACCGAGACTTTACAAATTTTCCCGAGACCGAGACGAGACCGAGACCCTAGGGCCCTCGAGACCGGTCTCGAGACCGAGACCTGGTCTCGAGATCACAACCCTGAAAATGAGAAGAGTGATTAGCTACACAGGTTTATTATTTTAAGACGCTACAAGACATTGAGCTAGTTAGCTGTCTTCAAGTCTGCCATAAAATACACAACGAGCCAAAACATCCAGACGAGGAAACTTGCATGCGACCATGCAAAGAAGGTTGGCCAGTAGTACCAGGCAAATGGTAAAGAGTTTCCCGACAAGGTTTTTCGAATAACCGCTTTCTAAATGCTTCACTTGCTTATCATATCCCTTGTTTTGAGTCGTTTGATCCACGTGCAACGAATCTTTATTAATAGAAAAACAATCTGTCTGGATACGTTCCACTAAATTTCTTATTTACTTTCCAAAAATCATCATTTCTCGGGTTCATTAATTCCAAACAAAACATAACCAATTAGAGAAAAAAAAGTGTTTTGGCTTCTTAAGGCTACGGTGCACCTAATCGTGGTGTAGGGGTATCACATGCTAAATGGCGACAGCGATTTTGCCAAAACTACCCAGTATTTCTTAAATAATTCCAACAGTGAAGTGTTTCTTTGTAATATCTAGTGCACATCGTCGAGTTTTACTTTATTTTTTTTATTCAGTTGTAAGAAGCGAAGTCAAATTTCAACTTATTTTGGAAAAAGCATTTTTAAATATGCGATGTCAAGGTACACCAAAGCACCGTTTACCTAATTTATAAGCGAAATGGAATTCAAATCCGTCGGTTAGTTTCTGATTTATCACCATAATGATTTCCTCAACATTTCCTAGGTGACAATCCCAACATGGGATTAACTAAAACGGAATTCAATCCGACGACATGTCGGATTTGAATTCCGTTTTAGTTAAAATGATAATTATGAGTGGCTGTAGGGAACGTTATGATCGAATGTTGAAAATTGCTTTTTTGGGGCAAAAAAGTTGACATTTGACTCACTTTTTATAAATGTACCAAGAACTTAAAAAAAACTCGACGATATGCTCTAGATATTATGATCCAAAACCTTACTGTCGAGATTGTTTAACGAAATACTGAGTAATTTCGATGAAATCACTCACGCCGTTTAGCATGTCATTTTTCTATAATACTGTAGCCTTAAAACAAACAAAATTATTCCTGTTCTATTAATCCCAGAGATCTCTAAATAGCAAAAAGAAAAAAAACTGACCGTAGGAGGCCTGCTCCCCCTAACGTGATACTCCATACAACCACGTGGCCCGTTTTCCCGCCAAATTGCCGATAGTCTCCACTAGACGTCGCAGTGCATCTGCCTTCGGTTTTGAAAAATGTTCGGACTCTTCGGGTAGCATTTTTCTTCCACAGGATAGCAGCATCCAGCCAAATCTGTTTGATTCGACGTCGCTTGTAAACGAAACGGCGACCGGGAAAGCACGAGCATTTACAAATTGCCAAACTGGTCAAGACGGTTTTAGGTCTTGTTGCCAGCTTCCCCGGGATTCGTAAGGGGTTTCTCGGTTTCCCCTTTAGCCTGTCAAGCGCTCGCTTTACTATCTAATGATCTCTGCACTGTTTCCTGACAGTTGCACCTCGTCACCAACTTCTCGAAAGCGAGCGACTTCTTTAGTGTCTCGTGTTGTTCCCCGGTTGCCCTTTTACTTCTCTACGGGTTAAAAAATGAGCTCCAAAGCGAAGACACTTCGTCGTCCTTGTTTGTCATACACTCACTGGGGAGGAAAATCGCCACCAAAAGTTTCGGCGTTTATTAAATACTTTCCTTCTCGCGATGCTCGAAATATAAAATTTCACCCTTCAGGAACTGGCAACGTTTCTATAAAGCTTCCCCCGTTACGATTTATGTGTCAAACAAGGAGTAGACAGGTGACGAATTTGCGTTCACATGCGTTATGTCACTGTCGTTGTTTCAACACAAGATTCAGGACTAAGCTGGGGGAAGGAGAAACAATTCTCAAAGATTTTTTTATATCGTGGGGGAGAAAACAGGAACTTAGCGATAAACTATGGACTTCCACTCTTGGGCGTCCAAAAACAAGAATGCTGATATTAATTGTCGCCTGTCGCTTTGGAGAAGGTGAAGAAAAAGAACCAACACTTTAGGAATGTTTCTGCACCCCCCAGAAATCCCGACACGTGAAAAAAGAGAGAGATTGGAGTCCGAAGAAAGTGAAGTATCAAAGTATTGGAGGCCTGGTGTCAATTTCTTCCTTTTTGGACAAGCGAGAAAGTAGATAAAGTGCCCTTTGCGGCTCTGATGCTCAGTAGCGCCCTCTGACGCTGGCCTTTTAGCGAATCACTGAAACTTTAACCCCCCTAGCGGCAATGATTGACAAATGGGGAGCGTCGACTCCAGCGTGCTCGCATGCACAGTTGGGATGTGCCAACTTTCCCCTTTGTAGTAACATTGACAAACAAGGAAGGGAAATTGTAACCTTTTATTTATAATTTTCGAATGATGCTTCAAGGGGGAAGTTGACGATAAAGAGTTTTTTCTTTCTGTTGGGTTAAATAAGAGAATTAGACTGAAGTTTAGAGACAGGGATAAGGAGGATGTGTTAGAAATGTGCTTAATTAATGGGATGCAAATGGAGGCGATCTGGGCCGAAACGTAAGCGGGTTAGTTTTTTGGTAGTAGCTTGAAGTGAAGATTGAAAGGATGCAAGATTCTTTTTTTGGGGGGGCGAAAGGCGGTTAAGTTGAGGATGTTGATTTGCTATGTCCTGTTGAGGAACGGAAATTTGCATATGCTGGCATACCGTCTACGGGAAATAGCTTGTTAAGACTAACTGTCAACTCAGCTTTGGTGGTGAGCTTGAGAGCGTTGGAGGTAGAATTAATCAGTTTTGTTCTCTTTTCCAAAGAGAGAAAAATGAAGGGTTGAATAGTAGATATTAAAAGTCGAGAGGGTTGGTTGTGACGAATATGGAGTGATGGGGATCTCCTGAAAATGCAGAACCAAAATTTAAGTAGAGCAAGACTCGAATTGTGTCAGCTAATTGCGACCAAGGGTGGTTTACAAATTGGGAAGAAGAGAAAAAATTGGAATGGCAATGTTTAGCATTGGGAACAGGAAAGAAACAGATGCGTCCAACATTTTCAAACGCCGGCGAATTAGAGATGTTAGCGAATTCATGGTCTCGAAAACTCGCAGACAAATTTCTATTACGTTCTTAACAGACTTGAAATATTCAACCAGTTTTGAAGCAGGCAGTGATCTTTCTTTGAGACGCAGAACTAAACGGAGTGTAGACTACTACTATAGTTTAGAACCTCTGTTATGAGGAACTCGTGTTGTAACCATTTGAAAAAAGTAATTGAAGTGTAAACGGAATTTTGGAAAGGACGTAGAGGTATGAGAAACTCATATTATAACCGTTTCATGAAAGTAATTGAAATGCAATTGTAACGGCCAAATTATAATTAATCTCTACCATTCTATGCTAGCGTAACATGGGTGTTTTGAAGCGCACTTCTAGTACTTTAAACATGTATCCGATTTTGTGAACTGTTCTCGAAAATTTCAAATTTCGACGTTCGTTGCTTGGGCGACATTTTGGATTGTATTAACACTTTTTTTCGTATTTCTTATTCGATATTATTCTGCATATACACTGTGCTCGAACTTGTTTCCCTTTTGTAAGAATCAATTAATTTCGCCTTGATCTGTTGGCGAATTTGGGAAATGACGTAGAGTTATGAGGAACTCATGTTATAACCGTTTCAGAGAAGTAATTGAATTGTAATTGTAACAGCCCAATTGTAATCGAATATTTACCATTCTATGCTAGCGCAACGTGGGTGTTTTATCGCGCATTCCTCGTTCTATAAACATTTATCCGATTTTGTGAACTCTTCTGAAATATTTCGAATTTCGACGTTCGTTGCTTGAGCGACATTTCTGGATTCTTTTAACGCTTTTTTCGTATTTCTTCGCGATTATCACTATGCATTTACGTTGTGTTCAGAAATTAATCGCTCTTGTGAGTTCAATTAATTTCGCTTGATTTTGTTGACGAATTCGGGAAATGAAGCTAAATTTAATTGTGTTGGCGAATTGTGCGTGAATGTTGGCAAATTAAAAAAAGGTTGGACAGCGCTAAGTTAGAAAAGTCTTGAAATTGTGATATCCTGTATTCTTCTAGTAGATAGTACCGTAGTACAAAATTAGTTGCTTTTGTGGCTGAACAGTTGCACTAGAATTATTTGAATTAATTACTGCTAGATCTTCACGAGATGAAATTGTCATACCTATTTACTAAATTCGAACGAGAGCAAAATGAGAGATCAAAGCGAAGGAAACATCGCTGTCGGAAATAGTTGCGTCACAGCGGTGAAATAATTGGGAGATTCCATATTCGGCGAGATCCCCAAAATTTTACATTTTGAATATTTTTATACGATGATTTATCTCTCATGTGTAATACTGTTTATATAACAATTTGGATAAGAACAGAACGGGGACGAGTTTTCTTGTTGGGTTTGCAATAAGCCTCCTACATTTACATTTACTTACGTTTATATAACGAAACTACGTTAAAATGTTATTGTTTATTTATTTTCCGTTTCACACGTCTAACAAGCCTCCAAAGTTAACATTTACGAAGTAACTTACATATTACCTAAAAAATTCAACAACAATATAGTTTAATTGTCCAGGTAAATGTGCACAAAGAAGCTTTGAACGTTTTTTATGTTTTTATAAAAACAGATAACTGGCTCAGAAAATCCAAACCAAATGAAAAAATAACAACAAATTACAAACCTTTTTACCGAAACACAACATTCTACAACACTTACAAAGCACTAAAGCTAGACAAATATAAACTTTCCCCCAGTTTCATTGTACAATCATTGTTTCCTCGTGTCTTTCTAACGATTTTTTAAAAAAAGCTCTTCAACCTGTGTATCCCCTAATTAAAAAAATAATGAAACCAGCTTCCACTCCAAAACAATTTAAAAACATGCCAACTTTACACCACGACAACTAGCAAAAACAAATAACAACAATCCCGTCACGCTGCTCCGTAGATTACCTCGTCTCCCATTTATTTGCTCCTCAAAAAATCGTCATAATTAACGCATTACGACCGTCAATTACCATTAACAAAACTTCCCCCCCCCAGCACAAATACACAAAAAAGAACATTAGAACTCATAAACTTTCGCTTCCGCCAAAACGGAAGCCCCAAAACACTTTTACAACGTTGTCTGCTACCCCAAAGCCTGGTGGCAAGCAAGTTGACGCGGTGGTACCGGGAGGTGGGGGGTGGGAGGGAGGGTAACGCTAGGGAAGTCCAGCAAAGTCGGCACAAATTATTTAGGACTCTCATTTGTTCACCATCGAATCTGCCATTTCCCTTCATTTTTTTTCTTTTCTCGTCCATCTTTTTCGGCTTTACGGGATGCTGTGGGGTTTTCAGATGGGCGGGTGGGTGGTTCCAGAACAAGCTACAGAAATAAGACAAGGCAACAAGAAAACAGAATACCCACCCACTCCCCTCATACTCGCTTTCGGGCAAGCTGGCTTTATATTATATCACGAAAAGAGAAGGCAGTTTTTCTTGGGGAGTCGTCTGCTTTATAGCCCAAATGGGCCGGGAAGCTGGGAAACTGAGAGACGGACGGAGCACGGCCGGTACCGGACCGGAAATGCGTCACATACATTGCTTTTCGGTCAGCAACTGTCTTCTTGAGCCTGGAGGCGAGTAGGGGGTACCGCAGAGGGTGATTGGGGGGGTGTAAATAGGGCACAAGGAGCGACTCGAACCCAAATGACAACCTTACCCATTTTTGCAAAGAGTTTTGGGTGGAAGGACGTTGTTCAGACGTCGCCAGCGTCGTAAACTGACCAAAACTCACTAAAACGGGGTGGGAGGGTGGGGGTGGCAACTTTTATCTGGCTTGCCAAGGAATACGTGCCGCCGGAGGGTGGTTAGGAGGGGTGGCAGGAGGAAGAAGCTTTGACCATTTCCCGCGTGTTCCTCGTTCAAACGCTGCATTTTTTTTCCCCCGAAGTCAAAGTCTTCGGTTTTGGGGCTGGCAGATTCCAAAATCGACAGAGATAGCGGTGCGATATTGTTAAGGAGGGAAGGAAGTAAAAGGAAAAATGGGGGTAAAGCTTTAGCGCTCTTTGAAAAAAAAGGAAAAAAATGGTAAGAGGGAGGAGACCGATTTTCAGCCTTTAATCGAGGTGGACGTTTGCAAAGTAGCCGAGGTCGAAGGTTATCGTAAGAACTGTTCGCTTTGGTGGGGGGTGGACGCTGGGTTGAAACGGTGAAAGGGGAAATCTAGACCCATTAAGTGTTAACCGCGCTGACCGCTAGGGGAAAGCAAAGGGAGGGAAGAAGGAGTTAAACGTCCAGTTTCCGCTTTTTAGGAGGGGGTGAGCTTTTAAAAGCGTTTTTATGGAAATGCAAATTGACGATGATCCAAAAAAGGCTGAAACGTTTTATATTTTCTTTTTCCGTTTAATAGGGGTGGAGACAAGGGAAGGCTTTTGGAGGGGTGCTAGGTCTGCCTCCCCTTGGGTAAGATTGTTGTTAAAAGGCTGGCTGATGTTGCTTTAGTTTCGTTTTGGTGAGTTCGGTAACCGAGGAAGCGCAAAAGGGAGGGTTTTTATTGTGCTGAGCCAGCAGGGTCGTTTGGGGGGTGGGGGGGGGGGAAGAGGAGACGGGCAAGGGGTAAAGGG
>JAHZNP010000357.1:0-23778 GCA_020615345.1 Triops cancriformis
TCATCCACTTTATTCGTTTTGTCAGTATTTGGAACTCAAGAGGTACTTGCGTTTCTTTACTAGACTTTATGTTTCCGATTGACTTAATGAGTTCCGAAAGGCTGACTCACTGAGGCTAGGCAATATGGTAAACTACGTGAAGAGAAAGCGAGGGAGAAAACGGAGCAAAGGTACAGCGGAGAAAAGGGTTTGCTGTCAAGGCTCATGTCTATGATACATGCTCAGTTCGGAGTTTTGTCCGCTTCGCATGACGGACCACTCGCGTACCCAGAGGAGTTAGGTTTTCTTTAACTCCCTCGTCCCCTGCACTTTTGTGTTGGAATGGTGAACTTAGGAGAATGCACTAATGTAAAAATATAATAATTCCCCTCCCCCCTCCCCCCCCACACACCGAAATGATTTACTGGTTACGGCCCTCTGGCGGACTTATTAGTAAAGATGATCTCTTAGGAATGAAGTGCCCAAGGGATCGGTGAGACCGAACCATTGCTTCGTTTGTTTCGCTTCGAAAGATGCATTTCTTTCCCATTGGAATTCGTGCAAGGAGATAAGCTTAGGCTACACCGACGCCAAAACCTCTATCATCAGCTATGGAGACCACGAACAGAAGAAGTATTTATTAAGTTGATTCAGAGAGACAGAAACTTTTGTCAGTCTTGGATGCTGAGCAAGTTGCAATCTTTCTCTGAAATGTGCCTTATCCCAGAACTAGACAATTCTTGGTAAATAAGAAAACTTTCTCTTCGTTAACCAGAGCTAGTATTTCAGGCGATCGCGGAAAAAAAACGGGATTCAGCCTAATGCAAAGAGGAAGAAGCATAGACACAACCAGAGTAAAGTAGATTTTAATGTTAATTTTAATTAGTTTACAACGACAAATGAGATATCTACGAAGTGCATGAAGGATCCTGTATGCATTTGTTTCCTAAGATATTGCAGGACATGCAAAAACTTTGATCCGCCATTGCCGGTCCCAAGCCCGTATAAAAGATAGGGTTAGTCCGTAAGACCATATGCGTAGTAAAGAAAATTTCCCAAGCTCCTTCACTAGCTCGGAGAAGAAAAATATTGCCTAGAAAATATTATTTTCCTATCGCCTCAAACTAGCCATAGGCAAATAACAGCGTAATCATAATCTTGTTACTCTATGGTTGGAACTAATCCTTTTGACCTTTCACCTACCCTGGCTAAGAACTTCCCATGTTACCCGCTATTTTATTCGGGGCAGCACATTTCAGGACCTTAAATTCTGAGAATGTCGTGATGGATTTTGCATAGAAACATTCATCGGAAGAACAAAATTTTTGCGCTAAAAATTTTGTTTAAAGAATACGCGGAACTCAACGAGAGGAAATCTTTTTTTTCCAATTCCTTCGAGAAGTCGTAAAATTTGTTGAATCCCCCATAATTACCTATTACGTTTTTCGAAAAAATCCTTCGTTGAGTTCCAGATTTTGTAAACACTTACTTTACTGTCAAAAAACATTTTAAAAATATGTCACAGTTTTCACGAAATCCTTCACGACAGTTTCCCATAGAAGTCGCCCAATGAGAGAAAGTGGTATACAGTGGCCGCCAAAAAGGAGAGGGCAGCGAAAGTTGCCTTGCATCGCACTGGCCAGTGTGCACTTTCCCAGTTGATCATCCATAGTGCTACTGCACTCCCAATTGTAAGATAGGAACTGGCACTCAGTGCCAAAAGTGCAGCACCGGGTTGACCAGCTGAAAACGCCATAAAAGTGGGAAGGAAGTGCACGACAAATGATGATTGGCTGCTGCTTACTTTCCGTTCTCCGGAAAACTTGCGTTTCAGGCAAGTTTTCCGGAGTATACAGAGAGAGCATTCAGCCTCTTCCTTATGGACCTTTTGTGGCCAGGTTCGAAAGCCCCAGGCTAGTCCCACGAGAGGAAGGGGTGGGTGAATACTGCTGACCAACGCCTTTCTCGCAGCGGGAAACCTGAAAATTTGATTCTGTACGCTGGACCAGTGTTGACCCCCTTTTTTCCAGCCAATCAGCTCGTCGGCTCCACTTTCGCTCATCGGATCCACTTTTCAACTCCTCCTTTTCCATTCTTTTCTTGGCCACAACTTTTTAACACGGGATGCTCTCTCTGTATACCTCTGTGTTCAGGCCTAACTTTTCCTGACTCAGAAATCCGGAGTCTTTCATAGCTTAGGGGTATGGTTTTCAGGAAAACGGAAAAAAACGTCTGTCGGGGAGAGCCTTTAACAAAGCAATTTAGTTACGACAGCCACCGCCTAAAGGCGACAAATGCGGGTAGTTCAAACCTTTGTTAAGTTTCTATGGCAACATGCACAATACACATCCAAGGAGAAAAAGGATTAAAAATGATTTTGAAGTGGTCTGCTCTGATACCTGTCCGCTTTTTGACTCTCATCAGCCACTTAATAGTCACCATAACAATCCTATGGTCAAAGGTAAGTTTTTTCCTCCTTACGTTCAAGAACATTATAACTATTTGCTTCTTTGTTGTTCAGACTAACGAAGTTGCATTGTGCCTGCCTCCTGACTACGTCGATAGTGATTTCCAGTTCAGAGATACACAGTAAATTGATACCTATCCATTTTTTCCCCAAGCATTAACCAGAGTCTCACGCAGATTGGTTACCACACTTTCTATTACGATTGCCTTCCTATGCGTAGAACTCTTGGGCCTCATGTCAGGCGTCTCGATGTTTATGACGTTTCCTGCCTTAATATGTAAGCGAAACATATGGTGCACCTATTCGATTACTAACACAGGATAACCATTACAGCAATAATCTGCCATACCTCCGGCTGTGCGTCGTTAGGATACTTAACGTTAGTTCGGTGGAATTGCACTCTATATTGGTGGGTGTTTGGCTTTTCTTCCACTTTCCCAGCAGTAATCGAATTTGCCATACTGGTCGTTGTTCTCGGGTTGAAAACTTCTTTCTAATATACAATAAACTACTTCAAAATATCGTAAATTTTTCTTTAGTTTGTTTTGCGAAGTAGTCGACAAGATTGCCGAAAGAAAATGATTATTCGTTTTAATACGCGTAAGACGTATCAATACAGGTGCGTTTTACGCAACATGTTTGACGCGAATATTGTACATTACGATTTATTGTCGGCTGTGGATGGGGTTTAACATTTGAAGTCGCAAACCCTTTGAGTTACTGGCTGAAGCGAACCAAATCAGGCCCTATTTTAAATGTAGAATACGTCAATACGTTGCATGTTTTGGTTACATGGTTCTCTAGCGATAGTTCGAACAGCCGCAGCAGCTCCCGCGAACTTAGGGTTAGTAGCACATAGCTCAAGGGGGAGTTTCACTTTCGCGATACAGAATGAAAAAAGGAACACTTCAGCCTTCGAAAGCTGGGAGTAACGTTTACTAGGCCAACATCGTTCAATTTTGCAGAAGTTGCAGAAACGGACAATAGGAAAATTTGACCGTAAAGATTGTGTAAACCAAGTACCATTTTAACTCAAAATTATGGGCCATAAAAATGGCTCGCGTTCAACTTTCGTTTATAACTTCTCTTTTCTTTGTTGTTGGTGAGATAACTATTAACAATACGCGATGTAAGCTGACTTCGAAACACGCAGCTCTGATATGTGCAGCATCCATTACTAATACTCGTTAGTCCGCACACAACTTAAATGAGTGACTTTCCCTGTCTGCTGTGGCTTATAGGCCTACCTATAAGTTAAACTTCCCTACCAATTTCTATAATTCCTCTTTTACAAGCAATTTGTTTCTTCAAAAAACAGGATGTTAGGATTTTTTTCAAATAAAGTCTTTATTCCTTTGTAATGCATTCCAGCACATGGCATTCCCCATCCCCACAAGGCCAAGAGCCGGCAAATCAACAGTTACACGTATCAATACATTATACACAGCGTGGGAGGTCCATTTCACTCATTTTTTTTTACGTCGCATCATCGACGCTTTCAAGTTCGTTTCCACCCACTCCTTTCACTCTCACTTTCGCTCGCTCGAACTTGCCCCCCATTCATACATCGTACAACGAAAGGTTTTCCTACTCGAAATTTTTTAACCTACAATAGAAAGAGAGAAAAATGAATTACGATTCACGACTGTACACCGCCATGGTGTTATTACACTCAAAACAAAACCTCCCAAGTTAAGAACAATTGAAAATTTACCTAAGCTTTCGGGTCATCGTCGTCCTCTTCGTCTGCTTCATCCAGCCAGGTGAAAAACTGCGTCACATTTAGCACAGCCACTCCTTTACCACCTGAGGGATCGTCGATATCCTTCCAGGCCCTGAACGCTTCTTCAAAGACCACATTTTCGTCATACAAGGAGTCGAAGATAGTTCCCAGCACAGCTGAAAATAAAACAAGTTGTCAATTCACAAACTGTCCTTCCATTTCCCCAAATTTCCTCAACTATGTGGAAATTATCCCCTCAGATCTGTTGAGCTTGAACTTTGGTACCATCAGTTATCTCATCTGGCCCATTGATTAGATATGCATCATTAAAACCCATCTATCCGCAGAATCCCATAATATAATTGTGTTAAGCATTTACATTGGGGGTTTTCACGCGCATGCCAAAGGGCTTGAGCCGCCATCAGTGCTTCTAACTCTAATGGCTGAGCATTGACATAACGCTTCAGAATATCGGCCTTTACATGCAGATCCTCCTTGTCCACCTTGGTGTTTACTCCCTCACCTACCAAAAAAAGAGAATTAGAACATAATGCCTCCCTACACCCCTGCATTTTAGTGCAAGTTCATACCACGTAGCGCAGATTCAACAACAATCGTGACCAAGGCACGGACGAAGGCTGGACTAGCCCGCTGTTCTGGACTAAGGTGGGTATCCAAAAGGCGTATCGCTTCGTTACTCTTGTCCTTTCTGTCAAGATCTCTTAGCACATTATTTAACTTCCACTTCACTTCCGCCGAGATGACTGCCAAGGAAGAGTGAGAGGACTGCGACGTGGACTGGGAGGATGCATTACCGTCAATTAAATACGCGAAACCTTGATCTTTCAACCATTCCTCTACACTCGTCTCTGGGCTAAGGAACTTATCCAGTTGAGGTCTCGATGCGGACCATAAATTCGACAACTGGGAACTTGTCTAGAAGAATGAACATTACATCAAACTGTTAATACATATCAATATATCTCACAGAGCAAAGATAAATCGAAAAACAATAATTACTGTTTGGCCAACGATTTCTTTGAAGATTGCAAGAACTAGTTTCGCACTGAATGCAGTTCCTACTAAAGGCTGAGCCAAGTCCTCGACTACGGATAATGGCAGCGTGCCGTCGATAAAAACGGGAGCTGCGACAGGGGAAAACAAGGAGAAAACTTTAAGTCAATCAAACCGAAAATAAGGTATTTTTAATTTGTAAGTTTTAGTTCCTACTTACCAACAATGTGCGCGATGTACTCAACCAGTTTCGGAATATCGACAATAAAGTCCTCAACAGCACTCAGCAAAGGATTTAACCTATCATACAAACGGTCAAAAAGATTAGACTTCTCTTCCTTCCCAAATCAAGCACCACTTTTGAACGCTGGAACTATTGCTACAATACCGCTAGAACTGTTACAAGGAGGAAAACGAACAAGAATAGGGGAAAAACACAAGGTATAAATAAAGGATAAGACTCGTTCAGAAAAGCGCCCAATGGGCATTTTCAGTCAAGGACGCTCAGAAGACCGTCGTGAAAGAAATTCATCATACTGAGTCTCTCCGTTGAAATGGAATGTTCAAAAAGTACCTTGCATACAGAAGAGAATCCAAAATTAAATTTCGTATTTTTTTAGATATCTCTTCATATGCCACCATATTCGAGACTACGACAAGGCGAGTGATCCTCAAGCTTAACGGAGCATTAATTATGGACACATGTTTAGGAAAACAAAATACGTGACTAGAGAAATCTTGACTCACCCTTCTAAAAACGCTGACTTGGACATAAGCTTTTGCTTGACGAGTTCCTGGAAGAGACCTCCGACTAGTCGTCGTTCGATATCTTTAGCCTCTAGCTTGTAGAGCGTGGCTTGATCCACAAAACCAGCGATTGTTTTTGGATTAAACTTTTCACTTATACTCAACACAGCATCTTTTAAGTCCCTGTTGCTGAGGTATTCATCAATGGTTCCTTTCGTCTTCTTCTCCAACTCGTCTGCGCTCATGGAAATGGGACCTTTGAACTCTAACCGTGCCAACGACGAATCTCTCGAAGCCGGCCGACTACTTCTCTGGGCTTGTTCACGCTGTTGCACCTCGCGTGCCGGGTACTGCTGCCCGTACGAGGTTTGTTGCGGCCCGTGGCCCCCGTAGCCCGCACCTTGCCTCTGATATCCTCCTTCGCGCTTGTGGTCAGGTAAAATGGCCGACTTGGTCGAACCAACGGATCGGTAATCTCTTCCGCCGTGCGGCGCTCCGCCTCCTGTGCTAGCCCGACCTCCAAAGGGAGTGGGTTTAGGCGGGGCAAAATTAGATGGCCCCTCGTCATCCAGGAGGGCGTGATATCTGTTCATGCCTTCCATAGGTGGTCCCATGGAAGCTGAAGACATGTAACCCATCGGCCGTAAAGAACCACCACCCGAGGTCACGCCCCCGCGACTAGCAGTGGAGGACGATGAGCCGAAGCCGGCCGAGCCTTGCTGCCATTGGCCAAATGATTTGGCGGGTCCAAATTTGCTGCCTCCCAAGTTGACATCCGCGTCCGCAGAATCGGAAACGAGAGCCATAGAAGGGACTTTGAGCTGTCGGAAATCGTCGCGTTTGCCTTTGGAAACCGTACTCCAGCCGTCGTCCGCCAAACCGGGCGGCATGTTGCTGCCCACTCGCGATCGCTTGCGGTCATCCATACCACCCCCCGGCCCACCCCGTCGGCCACCGCCCATGGGCCCTGAAGGTTGCGAGGGCGTCATGGCATTTTGGTATTCTTGCTCTTCGCGTTCACGTTCCACTTCCTTGTGGATTTGATCAATGGTTTTGGGGTTGTTGTCTTCTCGGCGAGGTTTCCAATCGTTCCTGCGCAAATCGATCAAGTCCTGGATCATGAACCGGATACGGTTCGAGTACTTGACCAAGTCTTGACTCATTTCTGTAAGTTTCGCGAAATACGAGCTCATTTCAGGCGACGGCGCATTCGCACTTGAGGTTTGTTCCAAGTCTTTGCCTATGGTAGACATCAAGCGGCACATACACTCTAAGCTTTCTTCGTCCGAAGCGGAGAGCAGGCGTGTGACGCACGAATGCATGATCCTCGGTGTGAGCATGCGCAGCTTGAACAACTCGCCAATGAAACGAATGTTACCCAGCGTAACCCGTCGGTTCTTCGCTTCCATGACAGTTAGCACTGCTTCCAGTTCCTTCCTCTTTTCTTCCTACATTGCGAAAAAGAAAGAGGTAACTTAACGACAGATACAAATACAACACAAGGATGACATTTACAGAAAGAAAGAAAAAAATTCCAATACGAAAAAAAAAGAACAGAATTCTCTAATTTTTGTCCGAACTTGTTGGAAAAATAAACGGACAAACATTTCATACGCAGCAGACTGCTCATCATCATGTACTCTTCAGAAAAGCGCCCAAAAGGCAATTTCAGTCAAGGACGCTCAGAAGACCGTCGTGAAGAAATTTTCATCATCAGAAGTCCACCGACTGCAATCTTCAGGACACAAGTTAACGAGTTCTATAATCTATACTTAACTCAACCACAACCTTTTACACGAATTGCAACTATAATTGCGAAATTTAACGACAAAATAGGAAGGAAAGGAGAAATAAGAAGCCTTACATTTTCTTCTGCTTCAAGCTGTTTCCGTTTCTCTTCCATTTCTACAAGGGAGGTGCCGTCCTTCTCAAATTCCTTTTGACAACGAATGAGCAGGAGTTTCCTGAACGACACGGGTTCTTTTAGATTTTCAGACGAGGGGACTTGCTTCGAGGACAATTGGTGACACATTTTGGCATACGCTGGCGAGAATATGGGCTCATCCACCGCTTTGTCAAAGAACAGTTTAATGACCCCTGAAAGACGCTCCTGGGTGTCAATTGGCAATAGCTGGAGTTTCTCGAGCAACTTGTCGTACTTCTGAGGAGTCAGCTTGTTTAGAACACCTCGAACTGTCTTCAACAATTCCTACACGCACGGGAAAAATTACCCCCAAAAAATCTATGAGTGACCTACACTTCACACATGAAAATAATTATTACCAAAGTTTTCGCTTCCTCTGGATCCACAGCTGGAGCCTGTTTCAAGGCATACGAAGGCTTCCAGGCCCCCTCAACTTCTTGGATCTTTGTCCTTTGGAGCGACAGGGAAACATTCAGCTCCTTTCGACGGGGTGGCATATTCATGTTGCCACCAGGTCCACCGGGACCTCCTTCACGACCATGCTGTGACGGCCGTTTGCCCAAAGGACCCCGACCCGGTCCGGCTGATTTGGCGACGAAATCCGGCGTGAAGCTGTCAACAAACGGTTTCTGGAACGGCCTACGAGGCGCACCTGCACCTCCACCACCCCCGCCAGTTTTCATTGCTCCTCGGACGACTTCCAAGTCAGGCAAATCTTCCGGTCGTTTCTGTGCCACAGCGCTGGCCTGCAATTCCATCAAGAAGTCTCTCGTGTATTGCTTTTTGCCTTCGGGGTTCCCTGGACTCCACTGGTCTACAAGCAGAAAATGATGTTAAGATTTCTTTGAATACGCGTACCATTGCAAGCTCTCGAATTTTAAAATGAGGAACTCGTTGTAATGACCACGCTGTCCTGATCTATGACAAATCACCCACCCTGTATTTTCAGTTTATTCCCAGCATAAAATATTCAAATAGAAATGGAGACAAAATCTTTCTTTTCAAAACATCACAAATTGCACAAAAAAAGGGATTTTACCTTCTGCATAAGGCAAGTTTGGCTGTACACTTTTGGAAGCTGAATCTTCTTCTTCAGGCGAACTTCTCATTTCAGCAGGCGTAGAAGTTGTACTGAAACCATTTTCAACGCTCATAGGCGTGCTTTCTGTGTCTGTGGCAGACTCTGCGGTGACCAGAGTTGTGGGCGTGACTATCGACTCTGGAGTTTTCGCTACCTGGGAAATCAAACCCACAGACAGGCAACTATTAATTATGTGCATTTCTTTAACTTACTAAATCTCCCAATATCTATCTTATCAAATCAGAAGAACGACTTTCAACACGAAGGAGATCTGTCCGCCCGTCGTTAATTTTCATCATTTTAGTATACAATAGTGTATCTATTTTTCTCCATAGAGAATCTCACAAGTACAATAAATAAATGACAGTTTTTGAAAGCGTACCGTAGCTAAAAATAGTTATCTACGAGATTACATATGTAATAAAATAAAGACAACGTTACACACCTCTGGCTCCTCCGTCTTCTGCGCTCCTTGAGTTGCTTCTTCTATCCGCTGGGCTGACTCAGCAGCAGTTTGACTGACTTCCGCTGCGGCTGTCGCGGGACTGGGCACAGCAGTTGCTACAGGAATAGGGGTGGTCTCGGGCACGGTGGGAGTCGCAGCCTGAGCAGTGGCTTTTTTAGGAGCAGCTGCAGATACACCCGAAGGAGAAAGTGCACTTTTCCCTCCTTTTCGTCCTTTACTACGCTGAGTTCCTCGACCTGCAACACGTGGGCAAGCAGAAACGACACATTAATAAAACCCCTAAAATCTCTTAGAAAAATGAAGAGCATTCAAGAGTCTTCCTTCCTAACTCCCTCAACAAGAAAAGTTTAACCACGTAAAATCTGACGTCCCAAAGTAGAAGACCGCAGTCCGCTGGTTCACCATTCTTATTTCCTTCCAACTTACAAGCTTAGGAAATACTAAAACCTAAGACGATGAACACGAAATACTTCTCCAAGACATGGTGGTTTCATTCCTAAGATGCCTCCACAACGACTAACGCAGCATGATTCACTTTAATTTTAGACAACATGACGTCACGCGCCTGTCTTTTTTAAAGGTGCGACGCCTCTCACATCGACTCGAAAGTCTTGGCACAAGCTGCCCGAAAACACAAAGGCTAGGAGATAAGGAGTCCAAGCGAAACGAATATGAAGTCCAACAGCGAAAGAAAAATGTGACGGTCCAGAACAATCCAACAGAGAACTCTCGTATCTGTACATTCAAGGCTTCTAACCAGCTGAACAATTTTCTAAACTCCTTCGGGGTCTAACCTTACCCATGGATCTTGAAGGATGTCAAGTGGATATACACCAAGTAATTCCCGAATTAAATGACAATCAAATGTTCAATAAGCCACGCACAACAACCATGCTTATCTGACTGGGGCTAGCACAAATCTTTTTGCACGAAAAGAACTAAACAGACAAAAGGCCACTAGCGTAAGTCTTTGCTTCTGCGGCTGTTCAGCATTCGAGCTCCAGGGACGTTTTACGTGCACAACGCGAACAATGTTCTCGTTGCTCGTGTTGTCACGGATTTCGACATCACCACGTTTTCGGGCCACACTAAGCTCCACCCTTCCTTCCCTCGAGGACTGCTTCCTCGGGTCATTACCTAGGTCAACCCATGCGTTCTTTGTACAGCCAGACTTGCGATGGGCTAGATGGGGGAAAAGAAAGCCAACCACTAGCTCTGGCAGTGTCGAGGGAAGCAGGATATTGCCATGAAAACACGAGACTGTTTACCTGAAATTAGCAACATTTCCTAGGAAAAAATGTGAAGCTCGAAATTCCTGTGGCTTTCAGCACTCCAAGTCTACATCCAAGGTATCACAATATGTTCTCCCCATCCCTGTCACGACCTGCAAAGGAGCTCACCGATACGGAAGCTTACGCCATGAATACTGTCCATGTCTGGGCATACAAGCAGCCGACCTTCGTTCGCCCAAAATGCATTCACGTGCGCTTATCCTTAGTCGTGCTAACTTTAGCTCGACATCCGACACAGAAGTTCATAGAGCATGCCCTCCTAGTCGTGCTATCTCTACTTCTCTCCGACTCGTCTCGACTCAGCCTCACTACTGAAGACTGCTTATATTAACGCTCATCTCTCCCACTTTGTAAGCTCACCTAAAAGGAACTCCTACTTTTATCACGTGATGTTTAAGCGTGGTTTCAGAACTTTTCACGCTTCGGACTCCTAATGGGTGTATAGGATGTGCTAATTGATCGTAGCTGGGCAATAGTATAGTTCCTAAAACCCAAACTCGCACGGGGAGCTATGATATTTTCATAAGTAAGCCAAGTTAGCACGGTAGCCGAGCTAAATGGAGTCTTCAGTGGCGTTTCAACGCAAGCTTCCGTGCTCATCACATGACCTTGTGACAAGCATGAAAAGCGTACAGTATATTCCCCCTATCCAACATTTCTGTTTGACGACAAACGGGGAAAAAAGCACGGGATCTTGTATGCCTTGACTTTGGATCTCTTCTTCAATTTTTACTTTAGTTTTTGACTTACCATCACGGTCTGGGCTCGCGGACGTAGTAGATTCCACTTCCCCATTCACTTTACCACTGCTAGTGGCATGGGTCTCGTCGCTATGCGACCTGCTGGCTTCCACGTTTTCTTCTTGCTGAGCAGCAACTGCTGTTTGACCGACAAGAGGAGTGGCAAGCGACTGGTGTTCTTCAATGTGAAGAGCAGCAGGTGTTTTTTCATCGTACTTGGGCTGTGACTGAACGTCTGGGATGTTCTGAGCCGCAACTGTATCAGCTGAAGGTTTTTCTTCTGCTGAAGGTGTCGCCGGAGTCTCCGACGTCAGTGCCGGTGAAGGCGCTGCGGTCGGCGTATGGCTTGGAGTAGGAGTGGCCTCTTTGCTTCTGGCTTCGGTTGGCACCTGCGAGGGGCCAGTCGGAGGAGTCAAAGTGACCGCTGCACCGTTAGGAGCCGTTGCAGCAGGTGATGTACCAGTATTACTATCAGGGTCCCAAATTGACTTGTTTGTTTCTGGATTGACAATTTGTAACACTTTACGTTCCCGCTTCGGTGCTTCTTGCACCGGCTCCCGTGGCGGTGCCGAGGGTGTGTGCGGTGCCATATACAACCCTACATTTTGAACGTAAGAAAAAAGACACAGATTCAATTTTTAAGTCAGATATTTAGAAATATCAACACACTACAGATAATGTTGTCCAAATCTCGTATATCTTAACCAGTGGAAAAGATTACGAATATAAATGAATTAGGAGGACAGCGACGTTATCTCAATGTGATCGCACATAACCTAATACGAAAATCACAACTTAAAGTGAATACGTGGGATTTTTTTTGTAGAATTACGAGCACAAAAATCTAAATTCAGTGCTTCCTTGTATGAACGTAGCTTAAAAATCAAGCACTATTTTAAACTTCAATTCTGAAATAACGTTAATTCTCATTCGACAGCTAATGCTAGAAAAGTCGCATTTAAATACGCGAGATGTGAACTAATCCTTTACTGAACTTAAACTTGGATCGCACATTGTGTGAATATTACTTCAAGTTCAGTAGAAGGTATACGAGATTCGACAAGGTATCAGAAAAACGACTTTCAACACGAAGGATATCTGTCCGCCCGTCGTTAACTTTCATCCCGTAAATTTTACAGTCAGATTCAAATAAACTCAATTAACGAATCAATTTACCTTGTTGGGGCGCTGCTGGACCAGGCGGATATGCATGTCTCTGAAACATTTGCTGCTGCTGAGGATTAAAGAAGGGCTGAGGAGCTCTGGGCTGTCCAAACTGTTGAAGAAAACGAATTAGAAACGTCCTATTCCAAGGTCACGAGTTAGCACATATCTCGCCCCATCCATTCAACCCAATCTTCTCTACTGAACCGCAGCGCAACCCACAGTTTCATAGTTCCACATGTTTACAATGAACCGACCACTTGCTTCTCGTTCACTTTCCGTCTTCCGTTCAATCTTCACGGCTGTTTTCTCTTATTAATCACTGTCATTACTGAAGCGTATCACTACTTTCGATTCTTTCATTCTTCGCTTCCTGGCGAATCCAAAACGAAATCCAAAGCTTCTACAAATTCTTTCACAAACCTCAGTATGAGTCCAAATAACGTTGCCACGAATACACATTCTTGGCCCTTGAGCTCATTTCCTCGGCAACTGAAGTCCCCAAAGTGCTTCAACTAAGCTTACCTACGGCTACTCACTAGATTCCAAACCTCCACGCCTTTCCTCGAGGCGTCCTCCACCCTGAACTTTTTTTATACATATAAAGAGAGGAAAAACTTGTCCCTTTACCCGAAAGATGAAAATTGTCTGCAAAACCACAGCAACGTGCTGTTACGTAATTAATTTCCATACACTTCTACCTAATTTAATTAATTCAATCACAAACACTTGCGTTTGTGATTCAAATTTTCATGGGTTCTTCCTTACTCAACAGAAGAAAACTGAAACAACCATTTACAAAAGACAGAGTAGGTGCCCTAACGATTAGTACTCTGGTGACAACATAGCGAGTAACCAGCTGATATCCAAGGTGAGATACGCGAATGTTTTAAGCAGGTATACGATATACCAGTTTTTACATCGGAGACAGAACAAGGGGTACGTCAACATGTGAAGGTAAAAAAATATAATAATAATTAAAAGTGAACTTACTAACGGCATCTGGTAAGCCATCGGAGGCAAAGTGAGCATGATCTACAAAACCAAAACGACAGATCATTACAAACCTGTTTGACTGGCTTTCACTGTACGACATTTTTTCTATTGAGAATGCCAGATAGATCAGAAAAATGCCCTGTGGGCGTTTACAACACGGAAGTTCTTTTCAGAAGACCGTCGTGAAAAAGGAATCATCATAGTAAATAACTGGAATCCTTTTTTTACGTATCAAGAAAAAGGTCACGTAACGTATAGGAGAAGACTTACTTGACCCGTTTCATACGGCACACCCGGACCAGGCGACTGCATCATATAATATTGCGACTAAAACAATAAGAACGGTCTGTTACTCTCAGAGTAAGTCAAGTGAACCGAAATTCGCTGAGATACAAAATGACGGAAGATTAAAGCCAATAAACATAATTCATTCGCCAGACAAGGCTGACGGGAGTGTCTAGTACTTAAACAGCAGCCTCACAAAAAGCTGTTCCTCCTACACGTTATTTAAAGTTAAAAATTAAGAGCCCAGACAAGCCACGCCCATCACCTTTACAGCTAGCGTTTTTGAAGGGATAACTAATTACTTGGAAACCAGTAGCCAAAGCTGACGGCGGTGCAGGCGTGGGCGTAGGCATGCGCGTATTGGACATGGTACGAATAGTATTGTTCCTGGAGTTAACAAACTGCAAACACACAAACACGAAACAAGACATTAGGGAAAACATGTTCGACTTTCTTACACACATGTCTACCACCCTTCCAAAGAGACCACGAAGTTAAGAAAGCGCCTTGTAGTTTCATTGCAAAACGGTAGAGTATCAAAGGAGGACTTTACCGGCTGATTGGTAGGAGGCCGTGCTGCAGCATTCTGCACGTTCATGGGACCTGGATTCACCACGTTAGGCATGTTAGGAGGCAAGCCTTGATGGCCCTGGTGTTGGCCTTGTCGTTGAGGCGGTTGTTTACTCATGTCATGCGGCCCATAGGGGTGCGGCGGCAGTGGAGGAGGAATCTGCGGGGCGGGGCTCTGGTTGAGCAGTTGTCGAACAGGACCGCCTTGCGGTACTACGCCACCAGGAGGTACGTTGTAAGTGGCGGACGTTTCTGGGTAATTGTACTCTCCACCTGCATAGGGAAACAAAACGGTAATAAATAAAATAAAAATAAATGGAGAACACCGTGTCCATGGTACACAGATGTTTACGGGTCTTGGGAAGTCGTAAAGGGCGCTCTAAGGTGTCAGAACGTGAGGCTTTTTGCACTTTGATACTTCGTGATAAGGTTTTGAACACATCAGCGAACAAAGTTAGTCAGGGTTGGAGGAATGTGGACGGTTTGAAAATTTTTTTTTCAACGAGGGTAAGTCAAAGGTTTCTGAGGAGTACGGAAGCAGGGGAGGAACGGAATGATGTTGGAAGGATAAGTTACCATGGGATTCTGTGTCGACGTACGCACCGTACTGATATTGAGGTACAAAATTAACTCCAGGTTTTCCTTTATTCTGCATGCTCATGGCAAAGCCTAAACGTCTTCAAAGCTGGGCCATACGTAACAGCCAAAGAGAGGCTCCAATAGCGATGAATAAGTGGCCACACGTCCACCAACAGGAACCCTTCTACTTCAACAATATTCTCTCCGTTTTTCTGCACGAATAAAACACAAAACACATATTACTCGTCATGAACAATGTGCCAGCTTTCGCAAATTGACGGTATAAGTCAACTACACGACCGGATGACAAATGATAAACATGGATAAACACCGAATGGGAAACACTACCTATCGCCCGATGGAGTAGCCGGCCTGGGCAATGGCCGACCAACTGGCAGACAAGCAGCACAGATCAAGACAAATTTTAGACAATTTACCTGGCATGGATCGTAACTTTGATACTCCACAGACAACTCTGCAATCTCCGCTTTTGCTTGTTACCTAAACAACTCTCTAATAACTCAAGAAACGTGAAAATTATTCACCAAAAAGAGGGAAGCCTATTCCCACCTGAACGCCACGTTGAGGCTTAAAGAGCTACTGCCCTCTTCAGGCAAAATGGCCAAAGCTTCCGATGAGCAGAACGGGACGGACCGAAGGAAAATATGACGTCATGATGTAATTGGTAGTAAGTTCATTTACATATGCTAATTTTTTCGCACGCCGAAAAGCGTATTTCTAACCTCTCACCGAAACTGTGTTGTACGCAGTAGTATCTTAATTTAGTAAAAGCGCTTTGATTTCTGATATTCTTATTTAATAACTTTCTTTGAAATCATTATAGTTTTTTATGTTAAGCAATATCTGTATTCATAGTTCACGTATTTCTAGAGATAAAACCCACCTAATGTGATTAAATTATCTTAGTCTAAGCAACCTGACCATATATTAATCTATTGGTAATAGCAACAATAACTGCGAAGTTAGGTTTCGCAAGGCTGGGTCTAAGTTGAGCCAAATAAGTGCATTTCTAAAAAAAATATTACCCAGTGTCGCGTATTGTGACAGAATGCTTGAGACACCAAATAAAAAAAGTCTTTTAACTTTTGTCGTTGAAGTAAAAGTAATAAGTTAAGAAGATGCGTCACTTTAATAGAAAAAATTAGCCCTTTCGTATTAATTTGTCCTGTTTGGTTTTTGATTATTGTATTTATCTGTATGGAAAAAAAATTATATCAGGTAGGATCAGGTAACAATTCTGATAATTAAAGCTGAACAATTTGTTGTCTCAATCTTGCCGGGTTAATGGCTGCAGTCAATTTTGTAGTACGAAGTACTTATTCATGTGTCCAATGCTTCTTCTTAACTCCGCCAAATAATAACTTGCACCTCAAGAATGGGCATTTTACGTAGTCCTGCTACAACCTCTTCCCTTCTAGCCATATCAGACAACAAACGCTTTCATTTTTCTTAGAAAACGTCTCCAGCATCCCTCGCTGAAGAACCTTAAGTGCAAATGGGCACATATTTCCCAGGCTAAAATTGAATCCCTTGCCTACTTTCCTGACTTACATAGTAAAGTCATTTATCTGGATAACTACGTAATCGTCTAATGGGAAATTCACAAGCTTGGGTAGACTTGATGTCTTTCTGAATCGCTTTATACTACTTTCGCTCAAGGCTCTTTTAAAGGCAAAGATAATTTCCATTCCTGAGAGATCCATTTTCAACATCCTGCTGCTAGTCATATGCTTCCTTCCGCTTGTATATTCAATACTGTTGCACAGTATAAGGCTTATACTGTGCTGTTGCTTTTCTCGCTCATAAATTAACGCTTTTACGCGAAACGCACAGCACTCACAAAGCGAAAGCTTACTGAGCAACAATTCCATGCAAGAGTCTACTCGGCATGAAAGTCATCTCGAACGAAGTTGCCTCTTTTCTACAAGAAATTACATTCCTAGATCCCCCATGGTATGTCGGCAATCTAGGTAACTTGTGGTAATCTGAGAATATAGAACTAGTTAGCATATCTTTCCTCAATTTCAGGAATATCAGCCGCACCACTTTATTCGCCCAAGTCTTCTGCGAAAGCTAAACTTCTGCGCAGGAATGGGTATTGGAACCATGGAGATGACTGGACATTTGCAACGAAATTATAGGAGAAGTACTTTGTTCTATATCCAACTGTCAATTTAAACTCGTTCGCCACAGCAGAAATTGGTGTCCTCGTGTGCGTTTTTCGTAATTGCTGAGATAAATTATCACGTATAAAAATACGTGCAAGTGTACTTCCTATCAGAGTGTCGTGCTTTGCAGGGAGGTACACGGCGCTAAACGGGACAAGAGCAACGTGGGTCTAGCCGGCATCAATGTAAAACGACACCAGGAGTGATGAATTGTTTACCGAGGTACGATGTAATGAAGGTCTTTCTGTAACGGTTATAGAAAGTTTAAACATCCTTATGTAAAGGGAATCTTTTCCACGCGTGGCGAAGTTACATGGTCACTTGCAATTGGGAGAGTAAATATAAATAAATGTGCAGAAAAGTGCATTCGGTATATTTGTAATGTTACTAACACACAAGTCTGGGTCCGCTTTTCCCCCTAACAAATCATACAATAGTTAGTTCAAGAGCTATTTTATTTTGTCAAATGAGGGAACATTACCAAACCTAAGCACTACAACTACTTTGGGAGGTGACCGGGTTTTCTTTCTTCGTTTTCAAAAGAAATATGCATAATTTTGCCTGCGTTCAGGGAGATTGTTTTCTTTTTTGCTTTAACTTGTATGATGGTGAATGAGAAAATGATCACGAGAAACCATACGATCAACTTGCATTCACGCCACAAAACGCACACACACTTAGAAACTGAGAACACAAGAAAGAAAGAAATGCCCCTCCACCTTGTCTAAAAATTTTAAAGGGGTTGAAATTCGGTCTCAAATTACGTCACTAACATGGCACAAAAATAAGGTAACATCCCAAACCAAATAAACGCTGGAAAACAACCCCAGGCACATTCCCCGCTAATGTAGCCGAGGAACAAAAGTTGATTCTAATCCCCGGGAATTTATTCCCAAAAATAACCCGAAGATAATTTCCGAAAAATTTAAAAAGTGCTTTTGAAATTTTTTTTTGCAAAGTAATCAGAATTTTGTCAATTTTGCACTTTCAGGTGTCTTTTAAACCACATTGAGAGCTCTACGTCAAACATCTTTGAAGTTACCACTGGTGTTCAGTCACTTTCGTTCAAACTAGACGTGTCTTGTACGCATATGCACCCACGTTGTCTCCCTTCTTTATCTGTTATGTGTGAAACGAAAACGAAGAAATCAATGAACCTAAAACAAATCTGCGAGATACGAACAACACAAAGTTATTCTTTAGAAACTTCAGCCTCCGATTTTGCTTTCTCGGGTTCTTCGGCGGATGCACTGGATTGAGCTGAATCTTCCTTCAAGTCTTTTTCACTTGCTTTCGTCGTCTGAGTTTCCTGTGGTTTCTCGGAGTTAGTCTAAAAACATTTACCTTAAAGCCAGATGAACCTTTAGTGAATATATGACTTACCTTTTCCTCTTTCTCTACCGGTTTGTCGGATTCTGGTTTCTGCTCATCTTCCGTGCTAGTGCCATTATCCTTATCATTGTCGCTTTGTAGAGCATCGGATTCTTCATTTTTCTCTGTCGCATCTCTTTCATTTTCTTTCTCCACTGGTTTTGCGTCATTTTTGGAGACCTTGTTCTTCGGCGGTCTACCCCGACGCCCAGATGAATTGGTGGACGACTTTCGTTCTTTCTTAGTCGGTGGCGGTGTTGAAGGGGGAGGTACAGGTGCACCTTTAGCAGCTGACCGAGTTCTTCGGCGCCCTTCGGTCTCGTTACCCTCTTCCTTGTACCCCAGTTCCTATGAGGTTGGATGCAGCATACTAGTTTCAATTGTGAATTTGAAAATCCATTCAGAATACCTTTAGCAATGCTTCACCCTCTTGCATGGTCCTTTCCAACGCCGTAAGTTTCTTAGGATTTCCTTTGGCTTTTTTATCCAATCCGTCTTCCTGTAAAAAAATAAATAAAAAAGGGCACCATAAAGCCTGAGGCATTTGAACTCCGCGCGCTTTCTGAGCCCGCCAAGCTGAGCGCATCAACGGCCAATCACGTAATTCCCGGCCCAACCCTTAGCCTGGCCCCATATGATGGCTGCGCCATTTCTGGGATTGGAGCGAATGCTTTATTAATTATAACGGGCAAATGACTGCTTTCCAGAGTCATATGATGTAACATAATTATTAATCATAGTTCTCGAGAACATCAATACGTACAAGTTTCTACACTTAATAGTAACTGGGACGAGAAATACTGGAAATAGCACACGCGTCTCACCCACGCTCTATACACAGCAATGTCAACACAACAACCCGGCTTGGCGTCTTTTGATTTCTTGTCTAAACACTAATTGCTACACTTACCTCTGAACTGTTTTTTGTCTCTTCCGTTACAATAGGGTCCTCACTAACTTTAGATGACATTTTTGAACACGAATATGCAACTTAATTTGGGTGAATAAAGACACTTTAACAGGTTCATACACTCCACTACGTTACAAACGGCCATTAACAACTTTCGAGAGCTGGCGGGATCACGTGACCGCGGACAAAGGTAGCGCCTTTCTAACCAGCGCCAAAATTCAAAATTCTCTCTTATTGGCGGCACTGCACACATTCAGACCATCGGCTGTCCTTTTTCTGTCTCGGATTTTATGCACCGTACTACAACCTCTTTTACCCAACTCTCACCAGAAAAGCACAGATTATTTTACAGCTAGTGTAGAGTAGGTTCAGTATTGTGCAAGTATCGCAATGGTGCCCCGCACAACGAATATGACTTGTTCTTTGATAGCATTATTGCACGAGGCACCTTTCTCCGAAAGTTACTTGGAAATACTTAAATGTTTTCTACAAGAAGCTAAGAAAATCCAACAAAACTACGAGAAAACATAAAAATTATAAATAAAGTGTTCAGATTACTAGCACTTTACGTTTGAAATCTCATTTTACGTATTACAGAATGGGTTTCATATTACATTATTTTGGTTCGGTCGACGATTTCCGAGATCACCTCCAATCTATAAGGCTGTTCGTTTTTTCCTTGCGCAGTTGGTCTTCGTGTATGACAGAGACAGGGGCGTCGCGAGGGGGTCAGTGGGAGGGGGGGGGGCAGAATTTTACTGACTGTACATGACAATTTTACCAGCTGTACTATTATATTTTTTTACTGAGCATTATAGTTCGGAAAACACCCAAGCAGCCTAGGGGGAGGTGGGGGTTTTTAACCCCTCACGAAATTTTTCTATAATGGTGGACATAGGAGAATATCAAAAGTAAAAAAAAATAGATTTCAAAAGCCACCCCCGAAATGAAACCCTATAGGATTCAATATAAGATAAAGGTAATATTACAGGAGTAATTCCATAGTGTTGCCTACAATGGATGTCTTGCATTAATACGTAAATTTGATCATTTTTCTACAAATAGTTCAAGGTTTATGTGCGTACAACGATTTCTTTGTAAAGTAAGAAACAATATCGGCTAATTTACTACAGTGCAACCCGCTTAATTGAATAGGCTCGGGACCGGACGAACATTATTCAAATCAGTAGCGTATCCAGGATTTCATTTCGGGGGGTCTTCATATGCAATTTTTTTGGACACTTGGTCATTTCCCTATCTTTCCCATTATAAAATAAAAATTTCGGGGGGTGTCCAGACCCCCTGACCCCCCCCCCCTGGATACGCCACTGATTCAAATATGCGGTTTATTCAAATAGCCGGCCTTGCCTATATAGCATGATAAAAAAATAAGAATTGAAGGAGACAAAAGTAAATTTCTACTATCCTATATTAATATTTATCTTATTGTATTAATTATTAATATTCAACACTTCTGCTTTGGAAAAATCAGAACTGAACTCTCTTTCGTGCGCCTATCGTTTGCATTAAGGTGGCCACAGACACCACGATTTTCTGCGCAAAATTTCCCGCGAGTTTCTGCGGACCAGACTTGCGGTGTGTGCGTGTGGCCTTTGAGACCCTTTAATGCCTCTAATCCCTAGCAAAGGGAGCGCTTACAGTCAGCCAGGTTCAGTCATTTTCGCTGAATAAGAACTGTCTTATGTAGAGGAGGGATGGGACAGTTTGGACACTTTTCTGTAGTTTATTTTTCACTTCACGTGGAGACAAAATTGTAGCCTAAAACTATACTCATTAGATGGCCTGCTGTCCTGGCTATCAAATGAGGTATTGTACACTTGAAAAACACAAACAATAACACCAAACACCCATGAAAACTGGAGGCTCCTCCGACTGTCCAAAACAAGATACCGCGGATACAATTTGGATTTGGGTGTAGTGCGATTTGTCCGTGTGTTTTGCCATAAGAAAACTAATCGGTAGCCTTTTTAAAAAATACATAATAGACTTGAAATATCTAAACGAAAACTTAACAGTTATACTCCCTTTCGATGTAGGAATCATCCTAGCTCAAGTCAGTGCAAGGAAACTCACGATTTCGTAAAAATGATTATTCACAACAAGAAAAGGCAATGCAAATAAGGCTTGTCCCAAATAGGTTTTGCAGTCCTTCTCCGCCAGGGTTGCCACTGTAAAATGAAACTCAAGGCTTGGCAATAAACCCCGCCTACCATGGTCACTTTTGTTTTTGTTTACCAGACATCAACAGTGGTGTGCTTCACTTGTCCGTATTATATTTAGGTAAAGAAGAGTGCAAAATGCCGAAATGTTGTATAAAACGCTTATCACAGCAATTTTAAAGAACATTTCGGCATTTTGGACTCTTGTTTAACGAAAGACGAATAGTAAATTATCTGGCTTGAATAATCATATCATAATGATAATATCTGACTTCAAGCCAGATAATTTAATATTGTACGATTCGCAAAACCCAAGCTTTACCACACGCTAGTCAAGTGCGAAAACTTTACTGTAAAGAAAGTTCGGTAAAATTTTAAGACCTATTCGTGAAATCTTCCACGCAAGCTCCCCATGCTATTGGGTAGGAAGCGCTTTGACTCCACCGTGGCCTTAAAACCCAGATGAACTTGTTTACTATTCTTGTTTATCAACGGCCTAGGTCAAAGCTTTCTGCCAGCTAATTAGTTTTAAAAAATCTCGAGTTCAACTACTTTACACATTTCTTCAAAGGAAAGCTGAAAACACATGCGTCAAAGTTCACTGAAAGCAGGACAAGAATGGACAAGTTTAATTGCACTGCATACAAACAAAAACGGGAACGACTAGATTAGCTACCGTACACTGTAACAGCCAAGTAAGACCAGAAACGTATGAAAAATGGAAGTAGCACAAATGGATCAAACAATACTGATTTCTTTTTATCTTTTAACTTACCCTTTCTCTATTTTTTATTTATTGTATGTTTTATTTACTTATTTATATTCTATAGTTTTACGTAGGTGTTTTTTTTTCTAAAATGTACGCGAGCGCGCTCTTTTTTGAAAATCGCGAGTGGAGAGCGAGCGCGCTCGCCTATTCCAATACGAGCGCGCGAGCGAGCGCGCTCGTTTCAAAACGAGCGATATGCATCTCTGGGTAAACGCGAATATTGGAGTTAACCGAGTCGGTATAAACCAAGCCTGTTTCCATTGAGTTTAAATGACAGTGACATGGGACTTGACCTTAGCTTCGGGTTAAGCGAGCTATGGGGCTAAGCGAATTGGATTTACGTGAGCTCGACTGTATTAAATCTTTAAGGCCTCTTGATACGTCCTTCCCTTATGGGCCTATTACATGGGAATTTCGCCTCAAAGCCTAGTCGAAAACCGCTCGACATTTTCTTGAAAGTTTTTGACAGTAAAGTTAAGTGTTATAATTTCTGGGGAGTGACGTTTAAAAATTGTGAAAGAAGCCGTTGGTAAATTTGCTGCGACCTATCAAAGTTTTGCAACTTTTGATAGAAAAGGAAAAAATAAGATTTTTCACCGTCACTCCCTTGGAATTCAAGAAAAAGAATTTTTCGAGAAAGAATATTATCAATACATTGAAAAGTACTGAAGATATCTATGAGGCCGTTTTAAAAATTTTAGCATTTGAGAGGTGCTGCTGCACCACCTGCGGTGGATAACTTGTGAAATTCTTTGCTAGTGATGGTGAAAGGTTGAAGGTATTAGCGTGAAGAGGATTATGGTGACATTGCCCTAGGGTAGCCTTCGGCGGTTTCAAATAATACTTTCTTGGCAATATTTTCGGTAAAGGCTTCGAAACAGGTTGGGTGCTTGACTCCAGTGTGGTGGCTTGCGCACTGAGTATGCGAAACGCGAACAAAGAGTTTGGAATGTCAAAACAAGTATTAATCTTACTACGGCGGTGCATATTTTAAAAATCCGCTCAATAAGAAATTAAAGATAATCATCCAGTTATATTATTTAGAATATTATATTAACTGTAAATTTCCTAATTTCCCGTGGAAGAATGCGTTATGTAGGCTTCAGCACCGTAACACAGTAAGGCCTTTACCAGCGAAGGAACAACTTTGCTGTGCCACGGTTGTGCGAGGATCAGTCTGTTCCGTGTTGCAAGGAATAGGCTACCCATAGTACTATAGTGTCAGAAAAAAAACTCTGTAATTCGGGGACAGCCCTTGTAGGCTCTTTCTGGTTATTGCTGAAAGCCGTCCTAGCTCAGAAGCCTCTTCCAAGGCTTCTCAAGGGGAAAGAT
>JAHZNP010000357.1:23878-70717 GCA_020615345.1 Triops cancriformis
GTTACTTCTCTCTTGCTTTCCTTTTAATTGTTACGTTTTAAGTCTAACACAACTTAAGGAATAAGGAATCTCGTTCATATTCTACAGCATTTTGTAAATGACAACAATCATACACTAAACACCGGTTATAAAACCCGTTTCGAACACCTTATTTTAAACCCCTTTAAAATATATTTTTACGAAACATTAAAAAAAAACAAAAAAAACACTCCAACTTTTTGAAAATTAGTATTAAGTCATAGTTCCGGCACTCATTCGCTGGGTGATAGAGAATGCCGACGCATTGCATACATCAAAGAATTGTCAAGGAAGGCGAGTAATTGTGGTGGTGGGGGTAATCCCCATAGCGTTCCCTCCCCTGAGTACTGGATTGGGGATATCGAGGACAGCTTTTGGCCGTGGCTGGAATCGCTTTTGCCACAACTGTCCAAAACGCTCAGTTTTTTTTCTGATACTATAGTACCTTTGCAATAATTCTTTATAGGAATTAAAAAAGACAGCAATAACAATTCCTGAGTCGTTTTCTATTATGAATACGTTAAGCGAGTAGCTTTTTGTAAGTATATTCCTTTAATTTGTTCCACATTAAAAAACTCGATATACGAAAGTTTAGAAGGAATTGTCGACGGCTTGACTATTCTGATCGAAAAATTGCGTAGTCATTGGCTAATGAACAAATTTTGCGTAATTATCGGTTATTGTGAACAAGTTCTTTATAAGTGGAGTTTAGTTAAGCGTTCTTTTTGTCATAAAACAAGTAAACGATTTTTTTAAATTGTAAAAATATATTTCTCCTGTTTTATTGTTGAAAATATCAGGTTTATACAGGAATGTCAAAATGGACAAAACAGAAAGGACGAACTACTTTGCTGAGTTCCTTTTGCTTCGCTTTGCGCTTGATTGAGAAGCTTTATTCTTCTTCTCGATCGCTTGGATCACATGCTCTTGTTCACGGGGCTGAAGATTTCGCATTATGCGGGAGTCGGCAAGTTCTGGGAGAAGGCTTAGCTAAAAAAAAGACTTCAATTTCGGCAACATTTAATTCCACTCTTTCACCTGACCTCGAAGTCCCGGGAAAACAAACTAATTTCGTTACAGAGTTAATGTATGTGTCGTATGCTTTCACCTGATGGTTGTTATTTGACTTATTTTAAGAAAGGCATGAGGTCTCAGACAGCTTTATTCAGACTCCAATGCATTACATATTTGTGACGCGTTGTTGCATCAGCAAAATACAAGGAAAGTGCTCGAATTTCTCATTAAGCGATTAGTCACGTTAATGTACGTTTGTTCTCGTTCCCCTCTCACTTCCTACTCGATTCCCAGTTAAGCCATCATGGACTCCTAATTAGCATCAATATATTTAGTCTATACAGTTATTTGGTTACTCTTATTCCGTTTTTAAAAGAACAACGTTGAAAGATTCATGGCATTGTATTAAATATTACGCTAGCCCAATCGGTTGGCGCTATTTTTTAAAAATTTAGGTAGGATTATTTATAGCAATGCGGCAAAATGTTTCAGTTTTGTCACATTCGAACGTGCTGCCACCTCACTCTCGTTTGCGAACAAAACGTTCCAGCAATTCGTGCGACAGTGTCCCCCATCTCTGTAACAATCCCAACTTTGGAAACCAGTATACAGTGGCCTTAATACGTTTTACGCTAGCTGTGTTATAGGTATCAGAATTTCGTCAGAAAATTAAAATCTCGTCTTTTCCTTTCAAAAGTTCTTGTTTACAATGCCGCTGAGTTTTTGTTCAACCGTTTTTTGTTCAAACAGAAGGCGGTAAAAGTGGTGGTCAGTTCTGATTGGCTGACTCATTACTAAAATTGCGCAGGTTACGCTCATATATCGTAGGTCGTTGGGATCTCTGAACACTGTCAGCGTCTTTTCTCACAGAGTACCCAGAGTGAAGGTTGAGGTCTTTCCTTATGGAAAGTTTGTGATAGCTTTTGAAAGCCTTTAGGTAACCCCATGAGAGAGGAGGTTTGGTCAAATCTAATCTGCCCTCCCGTACGACAGTGGGAACTACAAAAACTCATATTTAGTTATGAAGTCGAGACAATTCCCACGAGTAACTTGCACCGACCGGCTAATCTTTCAGCCAATCAGCAACTGGCACTGAAAAGCTCCTTCAATTGCGACGGCCCTTCGCTCCCAAAACTTCGCACAACCTTTCATACAGGAACCTTCTCTCTGGTTACTCTGTCTTTTTTTAGTCGCCGACGACATCTAGTGGAAGCGGCTGCAGTCGGCAACTGACGTAGTACAGCTGATGGCCACAAGATCTCGCTTATGTCGCGAGCGTACGCTCGTTTTGTCTGCGCTCGCGCTCGCAAAATACTAAAAAGAGCAATCGCGCTCATCGCTCGCATCGACAGGCTCTGGTGAAAACTACTTAGATGGATCATATTTTGGCTGCAAATACGCTACCGAAATTGGACATACAATTTCATAACTACGACGAATTTAAATCGTGGTTAAGAAAATGGAGGCAATTCGCAAAAGTGTCGGAGCTGAGTAACAAATTTCCAGAGTTCCAGGTGGCGCAATTTGGCAGGTGTTTCAGTGATAAAATTTTGAAAATGGTGGACAATATAGATCTAACAAAAGAACAAAAGTTGAACGATCTGCCAGCCATTATCCAAGCTTTGGATAATTATGTGAATGGAGCAATCAACATGACCCTGGAACGGTACAGATTTTTCAAAATAACGCAACAAAGAGAAACTTTCAGAGAATTGCTGACCGACTTAAAGCACATTATGAAATCCTGTGACTTTTGCCAAGGATGTTAAGAAGGAAGCTTACATGAACGAATCATATAAGGAGCACCAGAAGAGACCCAGAAACGACTCCTCAACATCAAGAACATCACACTACAAAAAACGACTGACATTTGCACAATGACGGAGGATTCAAATAAAGATTTAGACTCTCTACGAAGCCCTAAAGAAACCCAAGTGTGCCAAATACAGAAGGGCATGAAAAGGCCAGCAGCACCAAGAAGCGTCTATACTGGAGTCAAACCAGAGCAACCTGCGAGGTCAAAGGCAAAATGGGGAGACCCACGATGACAAGGGGACGTGCAATTAGCGGCCAAGTGTAACTTTTGCCTCAGGACCTATCCATGGGGTAAATCAATTGTCACAGAGTTCGGAAGGAGATGCGCTAAATGCAAAAGGACAAATAATTTTGTGGGATGGAGACATTGCAAAGCGGCAGTCGTGGATGAGCTCAGGGTTGCTCCAGAAGAAGAAGAGGATGAAATCCTATACTTGAGGGAGGAGAGTGGAGATTCGGGGAACAGCAATTTCCCTAGAGCAAAGCCGAAAGCTTGGTATAAGTACTGAAGACCTGCGGCCCACGAAACCGAATCTGGTCGGTCCCAATAGAAGTACCCTAAAATGTGTCGGACTTCGGCAGACGCACATGAAATAGAACGCGAAAGTTATACATGACAATGTATACGTCATTGATGTTCTAACCCATCCTTTACTGGGAACCACATATACAAGAAATAAAGATCATTACATTAAACCTGTTGAAAAAAGAGCAAAATACAGACAATCAAATCCCTGACTATTTAGTCCCTTTTCATCAATCGTTCAGAAGGTTAGGGAAGCTGAGAGGACCACCATTTAAGCAAAGCCCTGGGCGATTATGGCACGAAGAAGAATTCCGTATCCATATCTAGAGAAAGTTAAATCAGAACTAGAAAGAATGCAGAAAATGGAAGTGATCAGAAACATGGAAGAACCGACAGATTGGTGCCATCCGATCGTGGAAGTACCAAAAAGCAACGGGGAAATTCGATTGTGCTAAGACCTCACGAAACTGAACGAACAAATCAAGAGAGAACATAGAATTCTAGAATCAGTGGAAGCCTGCTTAGCGAAAATTGGAAATGCTAAGGTATTTACGAAGTTAGACGCAAAATCTGGCTATTGGTAATACCCTTGACTCCAGGGAGCCAGAAACTAACCACTTTCATAACAACCTTCCGGAGATTTTGTTGTTTACGGGCACCGTTTGGGGTGAGCTCTCTCTCAGAACACTTCTCAGGAAGAATGGACAAAATTGTTAAAGGATGCGAAGGGGTAAGCAAAATCATGGATGATTTTCTAATTGGCGCGGAAGACAAAAGGACACATGAAGCCAGGACGAAGGCAGTAGTGAAGTGGGCACAAGAAGAAGGTTTGACGTTTGACAGAGACAAATGTCAATTTGAAAAAGTGACGTAAAGTTCGCAGAATACGTCGTGAGCAATGATGGGAGTACGAGCAGGTCCAGACAAGGTAGCGGCCATAACAGATTTCAGGGCATCAGAAAATCTCATGGAGTTAAAGAGATTCTTGGGAATGGCGAACCAGTTGGCTCACTTCTCAGCAAGATTAGCAGAGAAGACTTTACCCCTGCATGATCTTCGTAAGAAGTCCAATCAATGGATGTGGACTCACAGTCATAAATAGCTTTTCGGAAAGCAAAGATGCTGTTTTCTTTCACGGCGGTACTCGCACACTACAACCCGAAACGTCCAACGAAGATAGTCACAGATGCGTACAAAAAGAACGGAATAAGATATGTCCTACTTCAGTTGGATGAAAAAACATGGAAACCGGTTGTTGTATCTCTTAGTGATATAGGCCCTTATAAGTGTCGCAGTTTATATTGCCAGTTCTTGTGCTAAATCCCGAAGTGCCGCAAACACGGAGTGGAAATATGCGGGCAACAAGTGAGGAGAATAGCGATCAGGAAAACGTGGAGGACTGCGCCCGTGACCTTGACCATGGCGTAACTCGCACAGAGGTTATGGAGCTCCTGGCCCTGCAACAAGAAGACCTCAAGAAGGAGTAACAGGTATTTCAAGAGACAATTTTAAACGCAATAAGAGGGTTGACAAATCTGACGTCCAGCGCAACCCCGGCGTCAATTTCACTAACAGCACAGGGGCAAGAATCTCATTCAAGCAGACGTAGTCAAATTCAGAGCAGCGACGCAGTTGGGCATCCTAAGGGAAATAGGAGACGTATAAACGTTTCTGGTATGGAACAGTTGGAGTCCGATGTCAACCTACAGGATTTTCAAGCATGGAGAGAGGACGTTCCTGGCCAGGTGCAGAGAGCACAAAATCACTCCCAGCTCAGAGAAGTTCGTCCTCTCTGAGAACGAAGTGAAGTGGGCCGGATACGTCGTCGGGCAAAAGGGAATTACTGCCGACCCAGCCAAAGTGGAAGCCATAGCGAACTTCCCTCGTCCTACCAACATTACAGGTTTGCGATCTTTCATGGGTCTCGTAGAGCAGCTGACAGAATTCTCACCCGAGATCAGCGCCAAAGCGACACCCTTGAGACCAGTGTTGAAGACGTCGAACACGTTCCAGTAGACCACGGACACCGAGACCGCATTTGGAGACGTCAAACAAGCCCTGGTAGAACCTCCAGTCCTAAAGCAGTTCGACCCAACCCTGGAGACGGTCCTAGAGACGGATGCTTCGAGGAAGAATGGGTTGGGATTTGCTTTGCTGCAAAAGCACCCAGACGGATGGAAGTTAGTCCAGAGTGGCTCTCATTTCGTCTCAGATACAGAGAGTCGCTACGCGATGGTAGAGCTGGAGCTCCGAGCGGTCGTATGGGCGACGAAAAAATCCCGTTTGTATAGGGTGACCATACGTCCCGTTTTGAACGGGACAGTCCCGATTTTTCGTTCATTTTTAGGTGTCCCGTTTTTTTCACCAAAAAGGCGGTTTTGTCCCGTTTCTTAAAGAAATGGTAAATGTACTGCATTTTTATTTACAAATGACGAATTGAAAGGAATTTTAAATTCGAAATAAATAATTAACGATCCCTAGTCGAAGTAAAAATTGTAGTAGTAGACCGACTGTTAAATATTGCGCCTTCTTCGCGGATCGAACTCGCTGTTCGGGCTAGTAAGACTCTTTTTCCCCTAGGCTGAGGAAGGGAGAAGCTAAAAACTGAGGGAAAAAACGTCGTCGAACTCCTCCCCCTCCCGGCTTGCGATTTGGCCTCGCAACACTTGCATATGTGAAGCGCAACGGTTTCTAGTTTAAGCGTTTGCTTGTTCTGTGTTCATAAATTGCTAGTTTTTTATCTTTGCAGTGTTCAGTGTGTTAACGTACAATGTCTAAGAAACAAAGTTGCACTTTTAATGATGATTTCCAAAAGGAGTTCAAGTTCATTAAACTGGACAACCTTTGTAGTGACGGGTCAAAAGTTGTTTGCCAGCACTATAACGTGCATTTCTCCATTGCTCACGGGGGGAGAAGTGACATCAATCAGCACTTACGAAGTCAAAAACACAAGAATGCTGAAAAGAGTGTTGCTTCTCTTAAAAACATTACTTCGTTCATGGTAAGGCAGGACGATACTGAACGTGACAAAGTTGCCGCAAGTGAAGCTCTTTTTGCTTATCATACCGTTAAGCATGGCCAGAGATTTCGCGCTAATGACTGCCTATCGTCACTAGTAAAAAAATTTACCAGCCAAAGTTTTCGTCCGCACGTACGAAGTCAGAAGCAATAATTACCAACATTCTGTCTCCGTATGTGTTGAGTGAAGTAATAGAAGACTTGAAAAGTACGAAAAGCATAACTATCAGCTTAGACGCCTCAAACAAGAAAGACATCAAACTTTTCCCAATCGTCGTACGTTACTTTTTGCCTTAGAGGTTATTCTCACCTAGAGCATAAGGGCTTATGCCTATGCTTCATTTGTGTTCCTCTGGGCCTACCTGCTGTCGTTAATCAGCTAGAGGCGGAGACAAAGCTAAAGCGTTCTTTACCACCTAAAGTTGTTTACCATCTGACAACTTGCTCAGCCCCCTTCTTTAGTCCAACCCTTTTTTGTCGATGAAGGTTGAGAGATAGCTGGAACCAGGAAAAGTGTATTACTTACCTTTCCCTTCCTTGTGCCTCAATTATGCAGCTCTTATGCCCTTATGCTCTAGGTGAGAATAACCCCTTACTGTGGCGTTCGAGACAAAATAGTTGACTTTGTTTCCTTACCTGGTGAAACGTCTTACTTGCAAAGCAACATGTTAAAGCAAGTTATTGCGAAATTTTCGTTGGAAACGAAAATCTTTTCCTTGTGTGCCGATAACACAAATACTAACTTTAGCGGCTTCAAGTATTTCTCCAATGTATGGCGAAAGCTGTGAATTTACGTTAATCCAAGCGGAAATTTTTACAGCAGTAATGATAAAATTTATGGAAAGTTTGAGTAGTGGAAGTTACAGGTACAAAGTAGGGAGTAAATATAAATTTACTACTTACTATGTACAGTCCTGGGCAATGAAAACGGGATAGGACGAACCACGGGTCTAATTAAGCCTCTTGAGGCTGATTTACTTCTTTAGCAGGTGAAAGCTTAGACTATTAGCGTACATGGTAAGAGTGCGAACCTGAGTTTGCTAATCCTGTTATGTAAAAAAAATAGACAAATATTCTGTGGCGTACTGAAACACGTGAATAGTTGAAGCTCTTTCACCTGCTAATGAAGGTAAATTAGCCTCAAGAGGCTTAATTAGACTTCTGTGGTTTTTCCTATCCCGTTTTCATTGCCCATGACTGTACAAGAACCGGATTCAATCAAAATTAGAGTAAGCACGTTTCATTTATAAAAACGGGAACGCAAAAAATTGCAAGCATTAGAAACAGTGCAGAATAGTGCCCTAAGAATTATTCTCGGAGGAACAAAAACGATGCCTATCGGAGTACTCTTATGTGTGGCAGGTATCTTACCGCAAGGTCTCAGAAAAAGATGCTGCAAGGAAACTATGTAAACAGAATGACGGATTGCCACAAAGATGATTTAATAGTGCAAGAAGTACTGAAACAACAATATCCTAGTAGAACAAGGTAGAGCTATGAGCAAAAAAACTCTGGGAAAGGGGTGTACAGCTCACAGCGTTGGCACCTTTCACCGCTTAAAGCAGTCCTAGCTTAGAAAGCAAGCTTGTGACGTAGCGAGCTAGAATCGCTTTACACGGTGAAAGGTGCCAACGCTGTGAGCTGTACACCCCTTTCCCAGAGTTTTTTTTGCTCATAGCTGTTCATGGAACTCAGAAACCAATCACAACAACCAAGAAGTCAAGGAGGGATTTTTCTGGCAAATATTTTAGCCTCATGTAATATCAAACTAATGAGCATTAGCACTGTTATTCCAAACAACGGACATGTACAGTACTCGGGAAAAAAACGGGCCAAACAAACCGCCCTATGCTAACGACACACGCCACTGGGGGACGAAGCCTTGCGGGTCAAAAACGTTCGAAAAACGAAAACGTGGGACACCGCTCACGCAACTGCCGTGGCGGTAGGATAGGAAGTTAGTTTGGCCCGTTTTTTTGCCGAGTACTGTACAGTTCTGTTCATAAAAATACTATGCGGACAGGGGGCTCAAATAGGCACTTGCCGTCCGTTTCACTGCCAGACTTCGACTCAGTCGCTACGCCTCTAAGGCTGTGTTTCCACTGCCAACTCAACTCGAGTTGAAGTGGGATTTCATCCTGAGTTGTCAAACTCACGTGTTTCCACTGCCAAACTCTAGTTCAAAGGGGGTTTAGTGAGGGGTTTGCAAACCACTTTTCGGATCAGGGGTCTGGACCAGCAGTGGCGAGTTGAGGGACGTTTCGCCGTAAAGACAGAGGGAGGGACTTGAAATGTAAATAATGCCATTGTAATGTTTGATGACAAGCGTGACGTAATACATCAATTGACTTTGCGTTTCAAGTAAAATTATTTTACATATGCAAGTCATATGTTACTGCCACACACAAATCGCTTTTCAGCCATCACCTGGTTACTTCTTACCGCAGTTTACATTGAGACGTGAAAAGTGAAGTAGTGTGTGGCAAACTACAATGGATCGTATTTATTCCTAAATGTTTGTTTTAGCAAAAGTATGAGTGACCCGAAGAAGAAAAGGATGACGCGGGGAATTGAAGAGACGAGGTGTTTAATTCAACTCTGGGGAGACGCAGAAATGCAAAAAAAAAATTGACGGGATGATCGCAAGGAACCATTTTACAAAGAACTGGCGGTCAGGTTGTTCCAACACAATTATACCCGAGCATCGGAGCAAGTTAACCTGAAAAGAGACTACCGTGACAATCTCAAGATTATATCACAGAGTGGAGGAGGAGATTTCAGTGTGGACGATAATCCATTCTTTGAAGATCTTAACAATATAATGGGAGATTGTCCAAGCTCGAATCCTGTGGAGATTTGGGGCTCCACCTCGCCAGTTCCGATCCTACCTTCATCCATACCTTTCTCAGTCACTCCAGTTGTCGATCCCCAAGCCATGGATGACGATTTCTCACCTTTACAGAGTGATACTGATGGTACCTACTTCACTATATGCTTTGCACAAATTTATTTTTATCATAATAGCAACATGCAATGAATCTTCAACTCCCCAAGAGACAGAACTGCCCCCGAAGAGGAAGAACAAGAAGGACGATCTGAAGAGTATCGGAGACTCTTATTCAAGGGTTTGCGGAACGAGACGCGGAATTCATGGAGCAACAAAGGCAGATTTTGAATACCATTAAAAAAAGGACGGAGAAGGAAGATGCTTGGCGCGTAAAGGAACAAGAAAATCGCGATAAGGAAGCTGAGCGCCTTGCAAGAGATGAAGAGCGCGCCAAGAAGGATGATAAACGAAAAGACAAGACGTTAGAGCTAATGGCTTTACTGGTAGGGAATGTTTTCGCGGAGAGAAAGATAGCCCGCTCGCAAAGAAAATGAAAATACGTGTTTCGTTTCATGTCGTGTATCGGAACAGTGCAATAAAAAACCCTTGCATTTTCTAACAAGTTTTTATGTACGAGAAATTCTTAAAAGCAACTCAAAGATTGACACACAAGGCACTACGAATCAATTCCGGGTTCGCCGCCGCTTGTGGGACACGTGGATCTGGCACCACTTCGGTAGGTCCTTCGTCTTCTACAACAATGCTAAACAAGAGTTGAACGTGTCGCCCTGCTCATCGCAAATGTTGTGAAGAATGCAACACGCGTAGATAACTCTATTGAGAAGAGGAATACCAGTGTCGTTCCTTATCAGGAGACACCGCCATCTACTCTTTAGTTTCCCAAAGGCCCGTTCAACTATCATGCCGTCACTGCTCAGAAAGTTGTTAAAAAGTTATTTCTCAGCAGTGATGGCATGGGTTGGGTAAGGCTTCATGAGTCAAGGACAGAGATGGAACATCGAGACCGGTCTCGAGGGTATGAAGGTCTCGGTCTTGGTCTTGTCTCGAAAGAAAAAATAGTTTGTTGGTCTCGGTCTTGGTCTCGAAAATCCTATCATGGTCTTGGTCTCGATGCCTTGGTCTCGATTTAAAAGAACATGGCGAGAATTAATGTAAGCGGAACTGTTCGCACTTTCGAGTTTACTTCCGTTCCGTTTTGTAATGCCCAAGTGACTCGTTAACTTTCTAATCCAAGGTCCAATAAACGCTTATATGGGTTATCTTAGATAGGAACTTTAAATGCGAAGTGAAAGGCGTTGGTATTTCGCATAATCTAGGAAAATACTCGTTCGAAAATACGTACGAAAATAATCTTATAATATCTTTAAACTACCCTTATTTCACTCAACTGCGTATACAGCCCAATGTGCCGAAGAAGTTCAGTCCTAGTCCAACATCTAGCGAAAATGGAAGTCAAAACCGTCCCAACAAAAATACCTTCGGTCGTCGAGTTCGGATATAAATCATTTATATGATTCGGTAAGGGCGAATCTGTTACTACGTTTAAATTTTGTTCACTCGTAAAGACCTTCGTGAGGCCTCCGGAACGACTTCTACATATATTAGATATGTTATATATAAGTTTTGTATATGCATATATATGTATATAAGGTATATTTAAGTACGTTATATGTAGGTTTTTTTATGTCACTATATAAGTTTTTTTTACTAAAATATGTATAATGGTTTAGCTAAACTGTTATTATGTAAAAAATATTATTGTATAAATAAATAATTAGTTTCTTATGGAATTATCTTATTTTATAACAAATTTTCAGATGAAGAAGAAGAGCATCAGGACGAGCTGATTTGCCTCTTTAGTCAGGAGAGTTTTGCAAGTGACATACGCAGTGGGCTACCTCCAGAGGTCGTTCATCTTAGATGTTTTGCACATACTTTGCAGTTGGTTGTAAAAGACGGGTTGAGTGATTGTCTTAAATTTCAGGCTATGTTCCTTAAAGTTTCGAACATCATTAGACGCAGTAAGCAGTCTCTCTACCAATGAGGTCCTGCATGCCCTTAAGTTAATACCACAGTCCTTCAACTGCACTCGTTGAAATTCCCAACTTAAACCAATTCGATCAGTTCTCAATATAAACCAAAAGACTTTGACAAATATATCCCAAGCAGTGGGCTAGTTCTTGAAGACCGGAATTGTTTAAACGAGTTCATTCATCTGTTTAAAATATTTGAAGAAGTAACCGATGTGATTCATTCGGACACTTGTCCAGCCATTAGTCGTGCGTTACCTTTTTCAGAGCGTTGCAACGGTATTTAGGTGCTTTTTGATGCTGTTAACTCTTAATTTTTTATCTATTCTAAAATCGTTTATCTACAGCAAACTCACACAGTACGAGATGCTTGAGTTCTTAAAAGTCTCACAGCGTTTAACCTTAGATTCATGTAGATAGTTGGTGCATAAACAGCAAAGAGGCGGAAAGTATTCGTAAGTTCATTGTCGCGAAACTTGCATAACCTGGAGAACGGACGAATCCAGCAGCCCCTAAACGTCCTCGTTTGAAGAGGCCAATGTTTCTGAGTTGTATAGCCTTTTTGCTACCCCACACTGTCAACCCAATCGGCTTGTTTATCCAAAATCCGCCGATGTTTTCAACTACTGGAAAACAAACTGTACCCGTTTTCCCAAACTAGCAAAATTAGCTTGCAATTACTTACACACCCCTGCAACTTCAGCTTCTGAAGAGCGAATTTTTAGTAATGATGGTAAAATTTTGCGACCTGACCGGGCTAGAATTACTCCTGCCGTGTTTAAAAATCTAATGTTTTAGAGATGTAATGAGAAGTTGTTTATCAATTTGTTTATCAAGTTGTCAGAGAATAAATTTTTTTTATATTTTAAATCCGGACTTTTGGTTTTACCCGAAACAGTTTGCTCAGATTGGACTTGATTTGAACTTGTGCACAAGGAATCAACATTATTGTCCAATTTTTTTCGATACGGTCTTGTTTTCATTGTAGAGAAGATTTTATGCATTACAGATATCTGAAATCTTTATCTTGGCTTTCCTATATTATTACTGCGCAAAGGACCTAGGCGTGATGAAAACATTTAATATGACGCTGGAAAAAAATGATTTTTTTCGAGGCATGCAAATCCTCGATGACTTTGACGATTTCACGTAAAAAATAGCGTTGACTATCTTATGTTAATAATTCACACAGCAAATAACTAGGACGGAACCAAACTACTCTACTGGAACAGTTGAGGAGTCTGAAATCGAATGTCACGAAGTAATTGCGGTTCTTGATAACGTTAGTCCAGTAGAGGAAGGCGATTTCGGGGCATCTGAAGAATTAATTGTGTCAGGGGAAAGATCGAAATCAGACAATTTGACTGGGTCTTCGTCATCTCCTATCAGCAATACCATAGCTCACGATAGTAAATGTAGGTTAAAATCGATATAGCGTGGCGTTACTAATTTCATTTGTACATACTAGGCAAAAAAGGAAGATGAAAAGGCTAATAACTTTAGCACCCTAAAGGGCTTACTATTATAAGCACATTTTTTGTCATCAAGTGGCAACGCTGTAAAAACTTCCCCGTGCTATTTTTCCTATCCTGGTTTGTACAGGTTGGGTTTTGGCTATATGCAAGCGGCTTGTTCGAAAGTCTTTTCGAAGTAACAAGAAAGTAAAAGTATGAATTATACGAATTATACTCGAATGAATCCAAAGTAAAAATATCTACCTTATAATAGTGAAAGCAAAAATAGTGGATATAATAGCAGATCACGAGCGCGTAGATTAATAAGAGAGCGCTCGTGAGCGCGCTCTTTTTGTCATGAGCTAATGTGCGAGCGCTCCCTTTTTCCATTTTTTTGCGAGCGCGAGCGCGCTCAAAAAGCACGGAGCGCAGGTGCTCGTACTGTTTCGCCATCTAGTGGGGAACTGAAAATACATATAACAACAGACACAAACGTCGCTTCGCCGTTTGGGGTAGGAGATGATTGCCAACACCAAAACCCGCCTTTCACTAGCTTTTACCAAGTCTGACGCCAACACCAGCGCCATAGCGATGATTGCCAACACGACGATTGCCAATACCCATGGCTACGCAATGAAAACCCACCTTAAGATGTTTGCGAGGTATGGTTACGGACTAAACCTGAAAATGTAAACAAAAGGGGTTGCACTTAAACGTTTAACGAATTTACTAATAACCCAACATAAGACACAAACGAAACATAAGACACAAGTATGAAATTAACCTACCTAAACCTAACCCAATTTAACCTAACCTAACTATTAAGGCCCGGGTATACACAACCTTCTTATGGGCGAATAACATGGGGAAATCGGGGGATGGTTTCTCAATAATGGTTCTGTCAACTTTGAATCAATGTTGGAAGTAAAGTTTAAATTATTAATATCCAGTGCACATTATCAAGATTTTTTTAAAATATGATTACGTTAAATCTAAAAACTCTAGGCGAAATTTTTCACATTTTGAAATACTGAAAAATTTAATATCTGGCTTTTTTGTGCAGTAGGTATCTTTTTCTATATTTTTTGGTGAAAATAAGATTCAAATCGGACGATCAGTTTTTACGAAATCATTTACTAAAAATTGGGAATTCTAGTTTCTATATTTTTAGATTTTGTAAAAACTGCTCGTCCAATTTGAATCTTTCTTTCAGCAAAAAATAAAGCAGAAAGATATATCCGGCACAAGAAAAGGAGATTTTACATTTGTCAAATTTTTCGAAATATGTAAAAATGTTCCTACAGTTTTTAAATTTGATTAAATCAGATTTTTAAAAAGTCTCAAACACATGCACTAGATATTAATAAGAACAACTTTAACGAAACAGACTACGAAATTTCGCTATCCAATCAGCCCCGAAAAGCGATTGATGATTACTATATTCGAGACTTGGCAACAGGAGAGACGAAGTTCGAGAGAATTGGAAGATCGACGATATCTCTTATTTTACGCAGTACATGCTTGGCAATCTGGGATTTGTTGTGTCACCCAAGTTTCTGCCATCGCTCAACAATGATGTCATCAACGAATCCGGTACGAAGTTCTATTTAATGTGGAAATTTCCTAACTGGTTTGGGGTATTGGATGGTTAACACATCCGGATACGATGCCCGTAGAACAGTGGATCTGAGTATTACAACTGTAAAAAGTTCTACAGTTTTGTTCTCATGTCAGTTGCAGACGCCGAATACCGATTTATCATGGTCGATATTGGAGCCCCAGGACGCCTTAGAGACAGTAGTTTTCCCTAAAAGTGAATTCGGCAAAGCTTTTTATCCCAACGACATCGAATTGCCAGAAGCATCTTGTAAAAAAAACTTCATGAAACCTTACGGAGGTAGAAACCTCCAAGGTAAAAATTTATCATGATATATCTTGATATGATACTAACCGTGATAAATTGGACATCATGATTTATCATTATTAGTATCACATAATGATGTATCATGATAAATTTTTACCTGGGAGGTTCCTACCTCCGTAAGGTTTCATGAATTTTTTTTTTTCAAGGGGCTTCTGGCAATTCGATGTCGTTGGGATAAAAAGCTTTGCCGAACATCATGATAAATCATGATAATCATGATATATCATGCAGTGGCGTAACCAGCAATACGCACAGTACGCAAGTGCGGTACCAAAATTTTTCGAATTAAGGGCGCTGAACTGACCTTAGGGCGCTAAACTGATCGTAGGGCGTAAAGTGGTCATAGGAAGAAAACTGATTTTAGGGCGCCAAAGGAGTCTACTGATCAGTCATAAGGCGCTAGAACAACCTTTTCCATTCCATTACTAATGCACAAAAGCGTGTCCTGCTAAATGTAGAGCTAAGGACTGCCATATGCAAACAACAGCGTCAAGCAAGCTTTTTAAGGGGGAATTCGCTAAAACGGGTGCAAATAATGCATTGCTTCTTTTTTTAATCCTGCGATTAGAGCTGCCGATCGCTCGTTTTCAAAAGAGCGCGCTCGCTCGCGCGGTCAATTCTGAATCAGTGATCGCGCTCGCTCTCCGCTCGCAATATTTTAAAAAGAGCGCGCTCGCTCTCTTTTCATATTTTTTCTGCTTCTAGCCCAATTTAGAAACAGGTTGCAATTAACGATCAAATTCTTGGAAACCAGTTTTATTTAAGTAAAGAAAACGTTTACTTGTTAATCTGTGTACGAATCTTATTTACTTATACAGACTAAGGAAAGTTACATTAAAGCCACGATATTAACAAACGCCTTATGGAAAAATAACACGGGGAATTGGTTTTCAGGTGATATCTCAGAAATAAGTCCATATTTTGATGAACAACTTTGAAAGCAATGTTAGGTAACACTAGTGCACATGGAGCTCACTTTTTTTAAACAAAGACCCTAAATAAATTTGAAATGTGTCTTCAAATTTTTTCAACATTTTATATAAACAAAAACAACAACAAAAGTCGGTTGGTATCTGCTCTCTGAACCACACGTGCCAAATCTCACTCCACAGAAAATCACTAAATATTGTGCCTAAAAACTGTTAAACTGTTCAAAAGTATTCTATAACTGTTCAACCTATCACACATAAACAAAAACTTCTACCACCATGTGAAAGATACTTCTCTAACTATGCCTCGTCACTAGACGACATCAATTGTCAACACTCGTTATTTGACTCCTTATCCTCTAGTTAAAAATGAGGTTGATTTTCATATCATCAGTTTGTTACTGCTTCGTTTCTTCAACGTTAAAATTTAAATTTTCGTGAACAATCCTACCAAACTGCTGTAACGTTACAAAAAATTCCTATCGAAATTGACTCCACGAAGGAAACCGAAGAACCCAACCCAAACATGGAAACAGAACATTAAATTGTTTTGATCTGTACTTCATGTGGAAAAGAATTTGAAAAAGCAGAACCAACGTCAAAAGATACCCAGAATGTCGACAAAAAAACAGCCTCAAGCCACAAACGCTCCAGTTCTCCCAGCGAAAACTCCATGAGGAAGCGTTCCTACTCAATCGACGACCTTATTTCAAACAAAGTCGATCAACTCTTCGACCTCATCACCAAGATGAACGAAAAACAAAATGCAAAGATAAAACAACTGCATAAGTCCGAAGAAAGAAACGAAATCCTCAAAGAACAACTCACGCTAATCAATTCTCTTTCCAATCGACTAGAAGCTTGCACTTGCCAAAAAGAGAAAACGCGTCCTGAAGAAGGAACATGGACAGAAGTTGTCAGCCGCAATGTTAAACGCCGTAATCACAAGAATCAAGAAACTTCCGTCACTCAAAACAACACTGATCAAAACAACACAAATACTCCTCGAGTACAAACACCTCCACACCGAGAAGAGAACCGGTCTTTAGATGAAGTCACTTTACTCATCCAACTACAAAATGAAGAGAAACGAAACAAATTAATCCCAAGGAAGGAACTTCTTATGCTAATCGACAACGGTGTCAAAAAGAAAAACCCGTCAACACCAACCCCAGTTCTAGCTAGGAAGATTAAACCGGGTATTCTCCTTACCTTCACGAGCAAAGCGGAAAAAGAAAAAAACGAAAACACATTAACTGACAACATTTTCCCTGAACTCAGACCTGTCAAAATGTTCAAGAGCAATCCCAATTTGAGAATTGTTATTCACCAACTACCAAAAGATCAAGCTTTACAAGAGATTTCCAATCACTTAAATGAAAAAAATTCAGCACTCCGAATCACCTTCTCAGCAAACCAAATGAACTCGATTCACCCCGAAAGCACAAAGAAATTCGGTTCAATCTGGTATACGTGTACCTCAATGGAAGACAAAGAGAAGTTGCTCAAAAACGGCGCTCTCCTTGCTTACAATACATCCATTCAAGTTGAAATCATCCATCGACCATTGGTCACACAATGTTTTAAATGTCAAGTTTTTGGCCATACCTCATTCACATGTACAAGCTCAGTTACTAGATGCGCCAAATGCTCGAGCACTCAACACGAAACCAAATCTTGTAAGAGTTCCATCCTAAAATGTCCCAATTGTAAATGTAACCACGCTTCAGTTGACCAAAACTGTCCTACACGTAACGCAGCTTTACAAAAATCCTCTAACAAAAAATGACTTCACAAAACCCACAACATGTATTGTCAACCCAAACGAACACACACAAAATACCCAACCCATTATTAACATTAAACTCCACTAAACTATTTTTTCATAATGTAAGAAAAAGTTGGACATAACTTACAGAATCTCTAATGGAAACTAATAACCAAAAAGCGCAAACAGCCTTTATACTTGAACCCCCAATAAAACTAAAAAATACTAAAATCCAAAACCTTGAACCTTTCAAACCTAACACAGAATACGTAGGCATAGTTAGCTTCAAAAATCCTAATATTTATAATACGAAAATTTTAAAAACACAAGAACTTTATTCAGTAACCGAGATTTCTCTCCAGCACCTCCCTCCTATTCTCCTTATCACAGTTTACAGAAGATACACACATGACCTGATGACATTACTAACAACAATTTGGAGCACACTAGATAATTCTTATACACATTTTATACTATGCGGAGATTTTAATGCCTACCACTGGGATTGGGAAAACAATAATCCTGATAAATCCGGCCAACAACTCCATGATTTTGTAACAAATAAAAATCTAACCTTATTAAACCAATGGGATATATCTACTTTCTCTAATAAAAATGGCGTTTCATCAACAATAGACCTCTTTTATGCCTCTCCTGAAATTATACATCTCAACCTCCACAAACACTAGATAATCAAAATTTCCCTAACCAATCAGACCACTCTGTCTTTATCCTTGAAATTAAACTACCAATTACAGAATACGACACACTTATATGGAAGTACAAACTTGCAAATTGGAATCTTAACAGAAATTTATCACAAAAGATAGAAAATCACAAAAAACTATTAACAGACTTAAACTCACATACTAAAATCGATCGTGCAGCTCATTTTATTACAAGAAATCTAATAGCAGAAGCACACAATCACATTCCAATATCAACTACAACTTACAAAAAAATACATGGTGGTCTACTGAACTAAAAAAAAATACGAAAAAAAGTAGCCCAAAGTCTGAAAATCTACCGCTTGTTCCCAAACTTCACTAACGAAAGACAATGGAAAAATATACGTAATTTATACACTACGAAATGTAGACAAGCCCGACAAAACTACTGGGGATTTCAAGTTCAAACCCCTGATTCACGCATTCTTTGGAATTAAGATCGAAAGATACGCACAACCACTCAAAGAAATTCTCTTGACCAACTCATTGACGACAATAAAAAACTTTTACTAATACGAAAGAAAAAATAGACTACTTAGCTAAGAAAATGTTAAACGCACAGATTCAGACCACCTCTCCAAGACAACAAGGAACAAACGACACACAATATACAAAATACTACACAAAACAAACTGACAAAGTACTACTGAATTACGAACAACTGACTGAAATAGTCAAAGATCTACCAACAATTAAGGCCCCTGGTCTAGATGGCATACAACCAATTTTAATAAAAAACACTTGGACTACTATTGGGAAATACATCACTAACATATTCAATGCATGCCTATTACTAAGCCACTACCCATCATCCTGGAAAGAGGCAAAAATACTAAATATCCCTAAACCTGGGAAAAATGATTATTCAAACCATAAAAATTATAGACCTATTGCTCTTCTTTCCTATTTGGGTAAAATCATGGGAAAAGCAATGCGTTTTAAATTTTGATTGGTTATATTGGAAGTGGACTAGGGGCGTCAAATCTACAAAGTGCGTACCAAAAAAAAATTCCTGGTTACGCCACTGATATCATGATACATCATGATAAATTATGATAATCATGATTTATCATGATTAGTTTCAAATCATATCATGATATATCATGATACATCATGATAAATCACGATAATCCTGATAAATCATGATAAATCATGATAAGTATCATTTCATGATATATCATGATATTAGGTTGTTCGTTAAGTCCATGCGTATTTTTAGTGACAATTTCACAACGAATTTCCATGTACATAATGACTTTTTTTTTAAATTGTGTATTTACCGTTTTGTTTTACAACGTAAATCTAACGATAAGGTAGATCGAAGATGCCTTCTCCCATAACATCTTGTGTTTTTTTCCAAAAAAATTGATCGAGGTCCTTTTTTATGGCCTCCAGATTTTCGAATTTTTTCCCATAAAGAAAATTTTGAAGAAAGATAAAAAGTTGATAATTCGATGGAGCAATGTCAGGAATATAAGAATTGTGCGACGGAACATCCGTAGAAACTTCGAATTTTTTTGTCAGGGCGGCAAAGGTGTGTGTTTTTGTCTTATGGAAGTCTACGGCTCTTCTGTTGGCCAGGCTGATGCCAGACTGGTGCGGGAGCCTGACGTCCGCCGTGTTCACGTTTTAGCGGATTTCGGGTGGATCACAACGCTTTTACGCGATACACTAACGATCTCCTGTATCTCCTCAATTGTCAGATGTGAGTTTGTGTCCACAAAAGTCATTATTTGGTCCGTATCGACCTCTTAAGTGCAACCGGTCATTAACCATCTTAGATGAAATTTCCCACTTCGAAACAACGGACCCGCTTCCGCACCGCGCGATCTTTTAGGGCATCAGGACGATAAACTACATAATTTTTTTTAGTTTCCGAGGCTTTGAGACATTTGTGGAAATTATAACGCAAAAATGGCGTTAATTTCCCGCGGTAAGGTTCACCTTTCAACGTTGAATAGAAATTTTATATTTACATAAAGAATTATCAGGCTGTGGTTTAAATGTCAGTGAGACACCAGACTTGCTTCTTTGTAACCACAAAAGAGCACATGGGCATTCGGAGAAATACCCGGACTGTTTTAATGCGAGAGTGATCGAAATACGCATGGACTTAACGAACAACCTAATACATCATGATAAATCATAATAAATCATGTCCGTGATAAAATTATTCAGAAAGAAACACTAGAAGTGTAACGTGTCACAAACCTGTATGTCACAACCTGCATTGAATCTTTCTACCTACATTTTCATCCATTAAAGAAATCAAGGGGAATCAAAAACAGAATGGCCATTAAAATTTTTAACAATGTAAAATATTAAAAGAAGAAAAGTGATCATTTCCATGGGTACGAACAATAGACACTAAAATAGATCAACCGAAAGCTGCCTCACACACCACAACAACTAGAAATAATTCGTTTTGTTTAAAAGACGAACTGTGTCGCACTGCGATACATTATCGTCTTCAGCTTACCAGAAATAATAAAAGAAAGTAATATTCAAAACCAAAACTAAACAAAAAAGTTCTTGCATTGAAAAGAAAGAAAAATACAAACAGGAGAAAATTCACACGCGCCTCTTCAAAACAAAGCTCAGCTGTCGCTAACTGACGCATTTGAGGGAGCTATTGATAAGTGGCGGTGCTGACCAACACTACAGTCTTGGACTTTTCCCCAAGCCCATAGAGTAAATATATTCATAGAGAGAACACGGAGCCCCTTCCTTATGGACCTTTTATTACCATTTTCTGAGTCCCCAGGCTAGTGCCATCAGAGAGGAGCTTGGTCAAGCCAGGTTGACGGTTTCTTTCCCAAACCGGGAATTTTGAAAATGAGCCTGATAAAAGAATCGATACAAAGGCTATGCGTATCGATAGAAGTAGAACTACACTAGAAAATGCTTTACCTGTAGTAAAGTTGCATGGCAATCAGAAAGAATGACACTATCAATTTCAATTATTAGTCTACGCATCTGTTTTAATGTGATTTCCATTGCCACACAAAAACATACAAAAACAAGGTTTGTTTCTTATTATTAGTAGTATCGTTAGAAAAATATTTTTATTGACAACAAGCTGTAACGCTATCGATGTGTTTTTATTAAAGACATCGATACGTTTCTTCCAGCCAATCACAACTTCTTCTGCTCCATGCTTCTCTCTCAGCCAATCAGCAATTCTTCCGATGCACAAGGACTTCCTCCTTTCCAAAACATTTTCTTGTAGCGGCAATATATACATGGATGTGGTCTCTGAAGTGCTCTGAGCCAAAGCCGTATCAATTCAAAATTAAAGAACGTGTTAGAAAGTATTAATCCATTCCAAACAGAGCAAAGATATACAATTTCCATGAATCAGAAACTATTTTTGTACAATTAGTTAAAAGAAAATTCTGGCAATGGGAAAACACTTTGGTGGTTTTATTCGTCAATTTTAATGCAATCTATGAAGAAGATCGAAAACCTCATCTAATAGAACAAATTTACCAATAATATTGATTTACGTTGATATAATGATATATCATGATATATGAAGATACATCATGATTTATCAGGATATATTGTTACGCGAATATTCGCTAGTTAGTATATTTTAACATTGTGCTTAGAAACAGTGCGGTGTCCGCGCATTTCGACGCTCGGCGTCCGGGGCTCCTTTGCATGCGGGGCTCGGATGCCGGGAACCTGATGGCTGGTACCGGTCGAGTCAGCACAGTTATGCACGTAGACAGTACTGACTTGGCCGGTCCGCCCGAGGGGCAGAAGAGAGTCGCTTGTTGGGCTAGAGACGGGACGGGTCGGTTGGTGTGAGTAAAGAGTTTGGGTCGAAGACGTTTTGTATGTGAATCGTAATCTTGCAAATACAGAACTACAACTCTACCGACTTTTCTACGGACTCTGCCTTTTTATACCGACACGTAGGTTAATTACGTGATAATTTGGTGCATCAACCGGGAAAGTCGGTAAACTTGAGTGGTAGCAGGACATTGCCAGGTAGTGAAAGTTCATATCTGAGTAACGCCTGGGGTGATGTGGGATCAAGTGAGCCCCGCAACAGTTAAACCCCCCTTTTGTCCAGTTGGTACACGCAGTGCAGCCCGTCGGCAGCTGCCAGAGACACCACAGGTTTTTGTCCAAACTTCCAGTCCTAGCTCGGACGAAACTGCTGCTTTCAGCAACACTGAAACCGCCATTCCCGCCACAAACTCCAACTCATTTCTCGACATTTCGAGCCCACCGACATCTTACAACGCCACTCGTCACACCATGGCCTTAGCGAGCTCAGTCAACACCAACCGCGACCGCATCAGAAGAGCGAATGGCTTCGAGACTAAGAAGCTGCGTCGAACTACAACAGGTGGACTGACGAAGACCGAATTGCGTACGTCGACGCCTAGCTCAACGGCCAAGCGCGATCTTGGTTCGATCGAGTGTACAAGCGGGGAGCTGCACCTACCGGATCGTGGGCAGACTTCGCGGAGAGCTTCCGACAACGTTTTCTACGTGAAAATCGACGTCGTTACTTGAGAGAAAAGCTCCTTAATATCTACCAGCAGCTGGATGAGACACCGGAGTACTAGTTCTGTTCTGTCTTGGACATGTGTGATGAAATTCAAGAGGACATGAACGAAGAGGATAAGTTGGAGTATCTGATCCAACACTCCTGGAGCGGATACGCATCCCCAAGATCAAGACGTGCGACCAGTTCTTCGAAGAACTAATCAGCGTAGTAGATAGCCAAGATCGAGCGCAAAAGTCGACGTGGGGGAAGTACGTCTTGAAGAAAACTGTGGATTCAGAGGATGAAGAAGAACCCGCCAAAACGCCACCTCGACGAAGGGCCACTATAGCTACCACCACACCAGCGCCGGACCTGGAGGCTGTATTGACCGGCGTAGTCAACAAGCTGGGAGAGGTGTTATCGAAGCAAATCAGCGAGGCTTTAAGTGGAGGAATGGAAAGTATTCGGGCTACCATCCAAGCAAGTCAAGGTAAGGTTGGTCGTTCCCAATTTAATCTCCGAACGCATGACGGGGAACCCGTTTGCTTCGCATGTGGCAAACGCAGAAATATAGCCCGCGCTTGTAGAAGTAGACCCGTACAAGGGCATACGAATCTAGGGCTTACCGACGGGAGTAAACGTAGTTCCTTCAGCGAAGGGAATGATAGGCCGAGAAGTCCCAGTGGGTCGAGGGGTGCCGACCGTGATAGAAGGGTGCAATTCTCACCTCCAAACCGGGGGTTGGGTGGAAGGGGGCGAATGACTAAGTCAAGTAGAGTCTGGTGTGACTGGACGTGGGGTCGCCGTCATACCAGTCTTAGGTTTTGTAGGCCCCAACATCGTAGTAGAGTTAGTAACATGTAACGACCTTCCCACTAAAGCGTTAATGGATACGGGGGCCTTTGTCTCCGCTGTTTCTAAAGACTGGGTATTCAAAAATTAAGTCACTGTGCCCTTGGGAATGCCCTGTTATAGTGGTCGCAAACGGGCAGTTATCGGGAATAAGTGGGGGAGTAGTCGTGAATGTAGGTCTTTGTGGGCGCCGGTTAACCACTACCGCCGTCGTTATTAATAACTGTACGAAAGATTTGATAGTGGGAAATGACCAGCAGTAGGAGACGATTACTATCAGATACAGCGAAAATGGGCACAGGTTGGTTGGCGCTCTAACACCAACGGGAGTAGATTACTTCGAAGGCGCCATTGCATTCTAAATGAGTATGCAGGAGGAGTGGCAGTCAAAATAGAAGAGCCGACGCCAGAGCCGGCGATGCTAGAGCCGGAAGAAGTCCTGGCGGAAGCAATGCGGGAAATTGATGGGCCCAGGAGGGCCCATGGGGTTACTGGGGGTGCCACGGTCCCCGAGGAGAGTGAGGGTGAGCAAGATAGTGAGTTTACCGGAGTGACGGTAAGGGTGGAGGCCACGGAGTCTCAAGAAGGAAATCATCTATGTCCAGGGATCGAGAATCTTGTAAAGGATACCACAGTGGTAAGCGAGTCGGTATTCGAGATAGCTTTTTCAAGCGCAGACGGAGCTAGTTGTGAAGAGGGATTTAAGATTCCGGGCTGATCGGCCCGATGGGTAGAGTTGAAATTAGTAGGCCGACGAGTCGCTAACTGTGATGTGGTGATCGAACCAAGTCAGAGAGTATTTCAGGAAAAGGGTTTGAGTTTAGGAACGTCCATCGTAACGTGTGAAGACGAGACAGCCAAAGCTTTCATGGCAAATTTTGGCTCGGAACCGCAGCGGGTGTTCAAGGGGATGGTACTGGGGATGGTCAGCGCCTATGACGCCAATGGTGCGACGGCAGTGGAGGCCGGCAGTCCCCACACATCGATCAGTCTGGATGATTTAGAACGCTCTTTCGCTCAAAGTTTGGAAGAGCGTCAAGTAAAGGCTCTTCGCGACCTATTGCGCAAACATCTTAAATGCTTTGCGGTAGTCAGTTTTCTAAAGGATCTCTCGGAGAACGTAGCCGTGACACGAAACCGGGAATTTTATCTGGATATGTCAATGAGCGAGTTAGTCCAATGTAAAGGGAGTAGTACAGAAGTCGTTTGTCAGGGGAAGTACAGCCTATTACTTGTTTCCACGAGTCTTAAGTGTATAGCCACTATCATTGCAGAGGACGAGACTTTCATCACTCAACGCTGTGAGCGCATAGTTAGAAAATACACCGGCCCTGACATTCGACCTCTAGGAAAAGGAGCATGGTGTTTCTTTCGTGCGGACCCATTGAAAATCACTTTGAATTGCTTAAAGGGGGAGCCTAACAGTCCTTCCCATTTGAGTCACACGATAAAGTGTCATGGGATTTTACAAGTACCTAACGCATGCTCCGTACATTCGGCACACTGGGTACTCCCGGCAGAGTATAGGTCCCATAGTTTCTTGGGAACAAACCCGTCGGTGCCCGCATTTACGCTGCATGTTCCCGTCCTTAACTTAACACTAAACAGTCCCTTGGCTAACCTTACCACGTCAAACTTTGACCAACTCGACATCCCTGACCGGAGGATCGAAGAAGCTGTCCGTGACGTAAGCAACACCTGGACGTCCACATGGAAGTATTTCCATCAAGTCGTCCAAGAGGGGCGGCGCGTTACCGAAGACCCCCTCGAAGACCTACGCATGGACGAATGGTTGTTGAGAGTTGTAATTAGTTGCAGTTTATCCTTTGTTTTGGTATGTTTTATCATTGCTGTTATGCTTGTAATGTGGTATCATGTTGTAAAGCCTCAAGTCGCCTTACAGAAGCGCTTCAATAATCTAGAGGCTAGGCTCAAGGCACATGAAAGTCTAGAAGTTTCCCCAGAACCCTTGTAAACAACTCCAGCCTTGATGTCACGTAGTCTCACTTAATTATCTGCTGCTATTAGGTTCGTTCTTAGGAAGATGGCGTGACATTGTACCCCACTACTTTATTATGTGAGTAGGCTCCCCGAGGGCGGTTGAGCCCAAGGGGGGAGCGATGTTACGCGAATATTAGCTAGAAGTATATTTTAACATTGTGCTTAGAAACAGTGCGGCGTCCGGGCATTCCATGCTCGGCATCCGGACATTCGACGCTCGGCGTCCGGGGCTCCTTTGCATGCGGGGCTCGGATGCCGGGAACCTGATGGCTGGTACCGGTCGAGTCAGCACAGTTATGCACGTAGACAGTACTGACTTGGCCGGTCCGCCCGAGGGGCAGAAGAGAGTCGCTTGTTGGGCTAGAGACGGGACGGGTCGGTTGGTTTGAGTGAAGAGTTTGTGTCGAAGACGTTTTTTATGTGAATCGTAACCTTGCAAATACAGAAATACCACTCTCCCGACTTTTCTACGGACTCGGCCTTTTATTTCGTCGCGTAGGTTAATTACGTGACAATATCATGATATATCATGATTTATCATGATCTTTTTTTTACTTGGGGTTACACATGACCAGAAAGTATTTAACTATAGGTACAGAAATGTTCATCTTAATGTCTAAAAGATACACGCGTGTTGCGTATTGCACAACATGTGTCAAGAACAAGGTTGCGCATTTTCTCGTGGACTATGGAAACTGAGGAATGCGAAGAAATTCAGTTAGAACCAGAAATTCGTGAAGTTCCAAGCCGGGAATTCGTAGATACTCCGGAAATTAAAGAAACGCGATTTTGCAAAACTTGTAATAAATGTATTATCGATTACATGAAAATTCAAGATATTCATTTCTTTTTCTTCGTAGCCGGCTCCATGAAATTTTCCATTAAACTAATTAATTTATCATTCCTTTCGTTCTCAGGGCGCGTTTGCTCTTGCGTCCACTGGTGTTGTTCCATTTGCATTTTCTCTTGTTTTGCGCGCCACACAGAATCTTCGGTTTGTTTCTTCTCAATCGCATTTGTGATGTGACAGATTCCATGATCTTGTTTTCAGTGTGGAAAAACTCTTCTAGGAAGAGGAACCTCTCCGCTAACACATCTACCTTTTTTGACAATTCTTCGCTCTTCCTTTTACGTGATGGGCCTGGCACACTCAAGCAATCTATACAATTTAATTTTCTTAAAACTTAGTCTGTTGAAAAACAATTATTTACCATCAGCGGGTGAAGGAATAGGGTCGATAGATTTCGAACTCTCATCTTGTGGAACATTGTTTTCGCTTTCATACGGAACGCTGTACTCTTCATTGCACAAGCTGTCCGTTACATTCGAAGGATTATTAACTGGCCTTTTCCCTATTACTTTGTTAATCGCCTCATAGAATGGAAAGGAATGTTCGACTTTGACGTCTCCAGCCCCGCTTTTATTAATTTTTGCTAACCATTCTCTATATTTGCCTTTTAAATTGTGCAATTTTTCTTTTATTTGAACTGACGAACGACACTAACCCTTCCCGTTGAGTTCTAGCTCTATTTCCTTATACAACGCATCTTTTCGCACCATCCCAACAAACTTAATCTGCATCTCAGGTGCTCCCCAGATTTTAATAAAAAAACTAGTTTCTTCAAACCCCCAATGGCGACCTTTCCCGCGAGAACGATCGTCAGCCATGTCTGAGCTAAAAACAATTTTACAAAATAAGTTATTTGTAAGTGTAACCTCACATTTGAATATGGACTTACCGAGGAATGCGAAAGCAACACAAAAACTATCGTTATGTAACTGCTGTTTCAATATACCAAGCTGTGGTAAGATAATGCATTTTAATTCGTTGTGTTTGCTTTTTATATTGGTCAAACCGGAACAACGAAGTATTATCTAGCTCATAAAGGAGTAAAATAGCTACATTAAAACCTAATTTGAGAAATTTATAGGAGAAATTCGGAACAACGTAACATTGGGAAACAGTGGATCCTGTTTCTAATCTCTCACTAATTTTATGTTGCTTTCTATCAATTCTACAGCGTGAAAATTGTGAAAGTTTCACAAGCCTGTATGTATAAGCCTCAGAAAATGGGGGTTCGTGTGCTGCGTATAACAAAGAACGAAAGGAGTACTGACAAATCGTTTGTGAAAGAATAAAGTATATATTTATTACTCATTGTATTGCGTGTATACATATCTACTGTGTAGCCAATTTGAAAAACGCGCGAAGGCGGAGCGTCCAATTCCCAAATCCTGGGTTAAGATAACCTTGCTCTCTGTCGTGGTAGTTATAACCCGTAAATTCTTCAGCAACTACCTGAGTATTTCTAGTGAGGCCTCTAGAAATAACAACCGAGGTTATTTTGACCCAATTGCCATGGTAATTCGCCAAGTGGGACCACAGCCTAAGAAAGGTCGAAATCCCCGTTTTCCCTCAGAAGGATTAAATTTTCAACTTTCGAGAGTGTAAGTCGTGAGCGTCTTGCTCTGACAAGCGCGCCGGCAACAGAAAAGAGACGCTCAGCATCCGAAGTAGTGGCCGGAATAGACAAATGTCGCTGTGCTAGAGATGACAGTTTAGGCAGCGACTTGCAGTTTTCGCGCCAAAATGCAAGTGGTTCTATTCCACCTTGCATACCAGACTTGAGGTAGTTGGAAGTTTCGTCTTCTGTTATTTGCCTTTGATTTGACAAATAACTCGAAACAGAGAAAGTTGATGAAGTTGGTTCCTGGACTTCGATGTTGTCAGTGCGACAATATTCGTCAGGACCGTAAATAGTTCTCCGAAGGAGGTTTGAAACATCACTTTCTTTTGGTAACGGTAGCAAATCTGGAAATTCCTTTGAGAGCATTTCGGCCTGCTTGAAAGGCTGTGTTTTATAGCTTGGGTCCAAGCATGTTGAGAGAAATTAAACATTCTGCCCTACAATTACGGAAAACCTCGTAATGACTGAACCGTGCAGTTTTTTAACAAAGGAATGGTGCAACCTCAAACGCTCGTCTTGGAGCGTCGTCAGTAGGAAGAGATCTAATCCAAATAGACAGGGGACAACTTTGGAGCTAGTTACGCAATCCCCTTGTAGGATTTGCGTTACTTCGGAAAATCCGGCCAAGATACTCAGTTAATGATGCAAGTACTCCTGGCCGTGGGGCATTTGTGGGACGTTTTGCGTCTTTTCTTGCCTTGCTTCAACAAGAGTGGAACTTACGGCATCCCAGAGAGCGACGAAGCGCTCAGAGCATCAGGAAATTACTGTTCCAGCGAGTTACCACTGGGTATACAAGACAAAGGTTTGCCCTGTTCAGTATGGCCTCACTATATTTAGTTGACCTTCTAAAGAAGGTCACAGTTTTCCTGACAGATTCAATTGTCCTCAACTGAGACGGTGACTGAAAAAAGGCGTCTTTCAGTACTAATTGGAGTGTTTGGATAATGCACGGTAGTCGCTGGATTCCTACTGAAATATCATTTGAATTCACGCCTGTCCCGCACAACTCGTTGTCTTGGCCGACTGGAGAGTTTTGCAAAAAATGAAGAACATCGTTTTCCTCGGATTCCTCATTGTCGCTGACCTCTACTCCATCGTGTATTCCGGGGACGGCAACACGGTCCTCATCGTTGTCTAATTCCATAGTATCAGTCTCCTTACGAAGCGTGCCAGCTTTTCCTGTGGTAGTGCTAAAGGCACTGATCATGTTAGCCGCATTGTCTGTTATGCAGTACATAGCAGAGCTAGGCTCAACACCATGTTCTTCAAGGACATCTCCAAGGACATCTTCAAAGCATTTTATATTCTCACCGGTGTGTTTGCCGTCGAAACGACGGATCACCAGTGTTTTGCGTGTTAGCTTCCATTCCGTTGTTATAGCATGGAAGCGAAGACCGACAACGCTTTATCTCGCGCGGCTGGTCCATAAGTCAATCGTTAGGTGAATTTTGGTGTTTGAAGCTCCGTTAATCAGCACCTCTCGAATTAGTTTCTGGCTAAGGCTTGCCTTTTCGCTAATCAAACGACACAAACTGCGCCGTGACGGCAGGGTGTAGCACGGGTCAAGTTCGTTAATGAACTCCATAAATGCTGGTGAGTCCACAATTGAGAAGGGGAGCATGTCGTCTGCTACTGTCTTCAGTAGCAACGAGGTAATCCTACGATGCTTCGGTTTATTCTTTTCGTACGAAGAGCCACTCTTTTTGTTCATATTTTACGCCTTCTTACTGGATGCAGGGCTATCCTTTTTACCTAGCTGGTATTCTTTGTACAAAGCAGGATGTTTATTTTTCAGATGCCTGATGTAATTCCCTGTTGAGCCGCCGCTCTGGTTGACTAGAACCCCACAATCTGCCTCTAGACATTTTAACGTCTTGGTATAAACCAGCTTTCTTGCCCCTGGACTAGGTTTACGTTCGAAGTCGCATAGAAGGCGAAAAATGGCTTTAATGGAGACGACACACGGTCCTCTGTCTCTGATTCATTCTCGATCGTCAAATCCATCTCTTGGTCCATCCTGCCTATTTGCAAACTAGGCAAAACAAGCCTTAACAAATTACGCAGGTCTAAAGACGCCGTTATACATAAACCTCTCATAGGAGAATAACTTGGGAAGTTGTCAGAGCTCATTCCATAAAATTGCATCAACAGTCTAAGCAACCCTTTCTACAGTAATGTTGCTAACAATTATACCTACATCATATGCCTACACATTTCAGGGTTTTCTAAAGAGAGTAGTAAAATTGAAAACTACGTGAATTTTTGCAGCTTCCTTGTTATGCGAGAAAATAGAAGTCGGGCAAAAGATAGCAGTTGCTCTGATATTCTTTTAAATCCTTACAAAAAAATCGGTTAAGTATTTCTGATGTCAGAAGTTCTGAATGTATACTGCTGGCTTTACACGAGGCTGTCAGTGTGTCAAGAACGGAAGGAAAAAGGAGGCGAAAGGGTGTTTTCGGGAATTACTCTGGATTGCATTTTACGTTTTAGTTTCTAAACTTTAACTTTTTGCCCTAGTTGGTGGCTCCAAAAATTAGTTATTCGGGCTTTTCTGTGAGACGAATGTAAACAGCCAACTTTAACTGAAGTTCCTTTTAGTTCCTTTTACGCGGCTTCAATACTTCCGGATAACCGCCTTTTTTACTTAAGGCCCTGGCCATAGTTTCGTTATTCGCGTGCTAAATTTTCGACACCTTATCATTCGCGGCCAGGGAAGTTAAACTTAGCTTGCAGCGAAGAAAACTAGGAAAACTAAAAAAAAAACGGATAAATGAGCTGCACGCTCTTGTCTCGACTTACGATATTAAGAACACTGACAATCTAGTAATACGCTGGAAACATTTTCCTGATTATTTAGTAGAACACGAAGTTCAGCAAGCTTACGAGGTTCTGAAATTTAGCTGAAGCGTCTTATCGTTAACATAGTTGATAAATAAATCTTCATGACTTAAACATTACGTTGAAAACCGTTGCTCAAACTTCTCTGCCCTTCTTACGCTAGTGCTTCAAACAATTACCCACGTTACTCGCCCATACGGCGTGCCTTTAAACCGTGGACATAATAGGGAAGTTTTTACTTGGGTCGGCAACATAAATATAGTGACCCATATAATGCATTAATCAAGTGTAAATCTAGTAGTTTACCTTGCTTTATGGAAGTTGAAGGCCCCTTTTATATAAAAGAACGCTAGGAGAACACCACGTGCTGTATTTTAATAAGTCTAATTGTTTCACTAGTCTAGGACGACTGACTCTTTGCAACGCTGTGAATTTACTGCTCTTTTTGTAAAATTTAACCCATTTCACTCTGAATCGCTCGCGCTTGTACCGTTGCGGCAGCAGAAACATTCGAAAACCAGAACAGCCAGGAGACCCAAGCCTTGTTACATTATAGCTCTAGTTTATTTTATTTTCGGTTAACTGCTTTCCCATTGTCCAGTAGTGGGTCCATTCCCTTACTTTCCGAATAAGAGGTGTCTACTCTACGTTTGAAGCATACGCCGAACAGCGATGCCTGTCAAAATCATGTGCGTCTGCAGTGCTGCTCATTGTGCATTATACAATAAATGTTCTTGCTAATAGGTGTAAAGCATAGGTTACGTACTGTACCGTCTAAAAAAAGGCTTAGGGAAAAGGGGTACAGTGCGTATTTGCAGGCAATGCAGCAGACACACCTCGCCTTTCATAGCCTTTACCTACGATAACCCGGGTCAACTGTGCCTAGACACGCAAGTGGCATTAGAGCCCTGCCAGCACAGTTCTTTTTGGTACTGTATGCCTATTGTACAGTACTCGGCAAAAAAGAACGGGCCCAGCAAACTGCCCTATACTAGCGCCACGGCCGTTGCGCGAGTGGTGTCTCACCTTATCGTGTTTCGAACGTTTGTGACCTGCACGGCTTCCTCCCAGTGGCAGAGGACGCTAGCACAGGGCGGTTTGCTAGGCCTGTTTTTTGGCCGAGTACTGTACTGTATAGCTGGGTCAAACAACAGATCATATCAAATTGGCGGATACGGATCATGGATCACGGATCATCATGCGAAACTTGTGATCCGGATCACGCATCACGATCCGAGCTTGCAGATTCGGATCACGGATCATGATCGAGCTCGAGAATTTCGGATCACGGATCACGGATCATGATCCCTGATCCGAAATTCTCAAGCACGGATCATGATCCGTTATCCGTGATCCGAAAAACTGAAGCTCGGATCTTGATCCCTGATCCGAAATTCTCAAGCACGGATCATGATCCGTTATCCGTGATCCGAACCCGAGATCTTCGATCATGATATATGATCCGGATCACAAGTTTCGGATCAAGATCCGTGATCAAATTTTGCCCATCTCTGCATACAATTCATAGTACCTTATAAATATATACAAGCTCTGAGAAAATCTTTCCTTAAGGAAGTTTATTCCAAAGTATCTGACTATGACCCTATTCTAGTCTACGCAGCGCAATGTATTTTGCTACTAACGCGGGTTACATTGAATTAAATTCGCTGTTCCGGTTACACTTTTAGCTCGAAGCTGCCTTTTTTGCGCTTCGCGGCTATTCACAGTAGATTAGCCTCCTTGTGCTTCACTGCCTCGTTGTGCATTACACGCATTTTATAGTAAATTTTTACAGTAAAAATCTAATTTTTATAATATCTTCGTCGTCAGTGCTGGAGATATGTTAGCAAAACGTCGAAAAGTCGATGTCGAACTTCGCACTTCCAGTTATTGAGACACACAGGTTTCGTGAAACCTGTGTGTCTCAATAACAGGCAGGTGTTGCCGTTCATAAAGAGTTCAATATCAAGCGACACTACGAGGCAAATCATTCTAAACACGCTCAACCTACTGGTCAAATAAGAAAACACGAAGTTGCTAAACTCGATCGTAGTTTGCAAAAACAAAGCTTGGTATTTTAAAAAAATATTAGAATCCCGGAAACATACACTCGCAAGTTTTGCTGTATCAAAACTTATAGCAGAAGAAATGAAACCCTTCACAAATGGGGATTATCGAAAAGAGTGTTTGATGACCGTTGTAGAAGTAGCTTGTCCAGAGAAGAAAGATCGATTTTCAAATGTAAGTCTCCCGGCAAGGACCGTTACAAGGCGAATTGAAGTAATGTCGGTGGCTTTGGTTGTGGCTGCTTCCATTAACTTTGCTATGGCTGGGAATATTTTGTGATTTGACAGCACTTATTGTGGGTTAAAGTGGACTTTATATTTGCTTAACTCCCTGAGTAGCAATGCTCTATCCCTATTCAAATTTCGGCAGTGGAATAGGAGGCAAGCAATGGTTTGGTGTGCGCGGTCTTGGCTGGAACACCTGGCCATTTCCAGTTTACCCACACCCACTAAATAGGCTCTCGTAGGGAAATGACCCGTCCTGATTTAGATGACCTTGCAGATGAGCCGTGGCTGGATTTTAACATCCACGATGTTACGATGGCCGGGACCAGCATTGAGATCTTTTAAAGGGCTTTGCACTAATTCCCCACGGCTTTCCCACTTTTTCAGCACGAACTCGCTGAACAGGTTAAGGGTTTCAGCTTGACTTGTAGGTGTATTGGACCAGGCATCAATCAGGAGTTGTCTTGCTCTCTCTAGGCTGCTCGTGTTAGATTTGCGCTTTGCCTGTACTGATGCAATTGGCCAATTAGACCAGTCTCTGGAACTAAAATGTTTCAGCAGCGTTGATTCGAGAAGGTCCTAGGGCAGGAGAACGGTCTTAATTTCGAGAGCAGTAGTTGGAGTGGGGTACATGTTGTTGATATCAAGCCTTGTCTGTATGCCTGCTTCAGAGGACGAAGACAGGCATTTGATGCGTTAAGCTGGCTTTACATTGGGCTGTCGGCCTGTCATGTGAGTCTGCCATTTCGTTACGACACGGACAGCGTGACAGCTTTCTATTTACACTGGACTGTTGACATAATTGCTCACATGATCCAGCGATCCACCAGGGGTGTGGCTTTGAAAATTTTTTTTTGAAACGTATTTTCAGTCTTAATAATGTCCTTGTACGATTTGTCACTTTTGTCGTATAGCGACGATTATCCCGCACTAAGTTTATGAGTTTTTCTTCCATTGACGTCATTTTTGGTGTGTTTTTCTGTTTTTCTGAGAACTAAACCGCCTTCACACAAAAGTATTAACAAAAAGGGCGCCACACTGCGCCACAACAACAGAAGAAGGCCCTGCCTACCTAATCCGTGACTGGCGCAAGGGCGTCTGTGGCTTGTGTCGAAGCCAAAAGTAGAGCATCGCTCAACTTCACGGAAGTTACTTTTTCACAGAATCACAGAAGTTATTTTTTCCGAGGCCGCATCGATAGCTTCTGGACTGGAGATGTCTGAGTTCAGCCGTAGAGACCTCGCAAGTCCTGTTGCGATGTCTTTGCTGAGCTTCTCCCAGTTTGCTTTGCTGTAGCACCACTTCAACGCAGGAGTTCCACAGCTGATTTGCATAAAAGTCTACAATGTAGCCTTGTGATCAGATTCATTGTAGAAGCTGTCTTCCGCGAGGAGGCTCCACAGCACTTGTGTTGAAAGATGGTGAGGTCCATGTGAGATTTATAGTGGAGGAATGACTTCTTTCACTGTCGAACATGGGGAGGTTCCAGTTGTTTAGCAACTGTAGGTTATAGTCTGTAACATGGTTGTATAGCTGGCAACTCGCAATGTCTGGAGCTTTTGCTTCCCACATCCAGTGGTGGGCATTGAAATGTTCCGTTAAAACAGCTGGATCCCACTCGTTGACTTTTTTTCGGAAACTTTTCTAGGATTGAAGCCATGTGAGCAGTGTGTCCTCTGTAAATAATTGCAATAGGTATAGGCCCGCCGCTTGAAGGAGCACGTTTCAATATTGTTACTCAGATATTTATTAGTTAGGGTATTTTAACATTGAGTATGGATGTGCTTGGGAACAATGAGACGTCTGGGCATTCTATGCTCGGCATACGGGCATTCTATTTTTGGCGTCCGGGGCCCCTTGCATGCGAGGCCCGGAAGCCGGGTGTACGATGGCGGGCAGGCACTTGATGCTAAGATGGTAGAGGTTTGCTCGTGGATGGCAAAGCAAGCCAGAGAGTCAGTGGGGAACGATCGAGCTGACAAGTATGGAGCAGACAGGGACCTCCGTATGAGAGAGTGACGCTCGCGATCGTGGCGTTCTTACCTTATATCTTATATTCTTACCTTTTAAGTATTGACATCAAGTCGTACAAGAGGGGTGGCGCTTTACCGAAGACCCCCTCGAAGACATACGCATGGACGAATGATAGTCGAAAGTTTTAGTTAGTTGCAGTTTATCCTTTTGTTATGTTTTATCATTGCTGTTGTGCTTGTAATTTGGTATCAGGTTGTTAAGACTCAAGTCGTCTTACAGAAGCTCCTTGACGATCTAGAGGCCAGGCTAAGCACGCATGAGGGCCTTGAGCTTAACGTGAACAACCGTAGGAGACTCCCTCATTACCCTATTATGTAACCCCACTTTTGATTTACCCCAACCAGTTATGCTTTTAGAGTAAGCAGTGCAGAGGTTCCATGTCATGAGTTGGCTCCACCGAGGGCGGTTTGGCCCAAGGATGGAGCAATGTTACGCAGATATTTGTTAGGGTATTTTAACATTGCGCATGGATGTGCTTGGGAACAGTGCGACGTCCGAGCATTCTATGCTCGGCATCCAGACATTCTATACTCGGCATCCGGGCATCCGATGCTCGGGGTCCGGGGCCCATTGCATGAGAGGCCCGGATGTCGGGAGTAGGATGACAGACCGGCACTTGTTGCTGAGATGGAAGAGGTTTGCTCGGGGATGACGAAGCAAGCCAGAGAGAGAGTCAGTGGGGAACGATCGAACTGGCAAGTGTGGAGCAGACAGGGACCTCCGTGTGAGAGAGTGACGCTCGTGGTCTTGGCGTTCTTACCTTATATCAATACACGATTTACAGGCCTTTTAAAGATCCCGGGGCACGGGTGTGTGTTGTTTTTACCATCCATCTGGATTTACCAGTGACAATTTGGTGCATCGACCGGGAAAGGTCGTTAACCCAATTGGAGTCGTGTTAGCGTGGACAAAGTGAAGACAGTTGGTAACTCGTGAACTTTTGGACGTTGTCAAGTGGGGTGAACTTTCTGTGCCGTGGTGACCCTTTCGCTATGTCCAGGGACCAACTCGCAGCGACGATAGCGAAACACATAATCTGTCCTGTTACCACACGTAGTGCGTCACGCCGGCTCTTGGAAAAAACAGCACCCCGAATCACCCCTTAACCCCCAAGCTCCACCAGTCATAAACGTAGCACAGCAACCACCATCGAGAGATTCCACATTCTCACCATCAGCTGGCGATAAATTCTAACAACAATCGGTATTCATGATTCAGTCTCCGCGAACTGGCGACAGCCCATCAACTGTTTACGTCACCTCTTTCAAGGCACCAGCCATGGTAGACAACTTTCCGAATCGTGAGAGAATTCGCCGGGAGAAGGAGCCGAAAAACTTCGAGGGAAAGACAGGCGAGGACCCCTTACGTTGGTTAAGCCTGGTTTCAAAAGGAAAATGAAAGAGTCAGATAAGAAACTGCTGGGAAAAGGTCGCTTTGGAAGTTGATTTCCCAGTTATGAAGAAAACGATAATTTTACTACGATTATTCCTCTAACAAATCGTTTGTCTCAGTTTCTGTTTGTAAGTCCACCTGGGAAAATCTGCGCAGTAATAACAGGCATCCTCTTCGTGGTATTAAAACCCTGCCACGTGGAAGTGCTGCGATCAAGAAATCTTGGTGTTTTATGGAGTGTATGTCATTCGTCAATGAAAGTAGAGCTGTTAAGAAAGTTTAGTGGACTTTTTAGTTACTTCTCTATCAAATGTTCTGTAGGACTACTTGCAATTTTGAGGATTTGAATTTTGAACTCCAGTTTGGTGAAGAGAGTCGTTCGGAGGGATGCCCAACTCCGGTATCCTTGTGCACAACCCCGGTTTCATTGGAAGACCAGGAGCTGTGTTGTATTTATTAATCTGAACCTTTGTCAGTCTTATACCAAACCTTTTGTTGTGTGCAGGTGATGGCAGTGATAGTTTTCCATCTGCATCACTGGTCGACACCGGATCTTCTAGTCAATCGGGTCCGCGTAAGTCATGGTTCATCGTCTCGATGTAGTATTGTATAATTATATCATTTATTCATTAGAATCATTTTCTTGTAGGAAAAGGAAAGCAAGTTTCAACAAACTCTGCCATCGACCGACCAGTTTGCTCGCCTGAAGAAACTCCCAAAAATTGCTTATGCGGGGTGCACTAGCTGGTACACGAATTCTGTCCGAGTCCGCTGTATTGGGAACATACATGGGCAGATCAGATCCGAAATTGATCCAAATCAGATCTGGATCCCAAAAATGGATCTTTCGATCCGTTGCGGATCGTGACAGGAGCTCAGACGGATCACGGGTCGCTATTCGGTTCACACATTCGGTTCGCGACCCGAGAACCGTGGTTTGGATAGGGATCCGTGATCCGTTTCCAAGGAGCCGCGATCCGTTCTCTGGAATTTGGGATCCAAGATCCGCGACCCGTGATCCGTTATCTGTCGGCTAAAAGAGCAGCGACATGTTTTTGAAGATCTGAAATCCGTTGTTAGAGAATCGTGGCCTGCGAAAAGATACGCGATCCGTTTTTGGGAACCGTGTAAGAACCGACATCCGTGTTGGAAGAACCGTGGTTCCAAACAGATACGAGAATCCATTTGGTATTAACAGAAAATAGTGCGAAGGACATTTCTTTTACCGTGAACCCTCGAAAAGGGAATATCTACATCAACTTTTGCGGTAAACTTAGTGCAAATGTAGACTGCAGAAAAACTTGAACATATACTTAAATTGGAAACGGATTTTATTCAATCATTATTTGTGCTAGCATAATCATCACAGCATTTCTGAAGATAGAAAAATCCCAAATCAAGTAGATTGATAAACTACTAGATGCAACTGCGGTATTAACAAAGTCAGAATGCAAGTGATTATGGCCATGACAGTCATGGAAATGTCTTGTTTGCTTTAATTGATTGTATTAAATTTTCATTTTTTCTTTAAAGACAGGTTGTTTCAAATTATTTTTTAAAATGGCGTAGCTTCCATTGATCAATTAATTCAAGTTGTTTGTGGATTTGCTGTATTTTCTCTTGAAAAATATAATTCTACAGAAGTCTTTGTGGAACACTGCTGTGTCATTTTTTTCAACATTCTTTACATAAAAACCAGTGGGAATTGAAACATTCTTTTTGTCGGCAAGTCAGACCGGACAACCACACTAAAATTGCCTAGGTATTCCTGGTTATCGATTCCCACGACAGCATTGGTGTGTTCGAAAAATCTTGGGAATAGCACTATGTTCAATAAATTCTGGAGTATATTTAAAGAAAAGCTTCAGGGCTTGTTATGAAACGCTGGAATTTGTTGACTTATTTATCGATAATTAACTAGGAGTGTACGGAAGCCTCATTTAATCGTAAACGGACGAATACAGTCCATTATCGTAACCCCATGTTACGAGGAGCTTGCCGGCAACCTCTGGCCCTTTCCCAATGAGAGTTAAGCCCAGAGCTCCAACTAGAAGATCAAGCCTCTGCGACTGTCCCTCGCCGCTTTGTATACCTTATTTCCTCCCTCGTCGTAACATTACAGAGAGAAACTTCCTGCCCCTCAGGCGGATGGCACTGATCAACAATTTTTGTTTCTTGTGGTGGTTATAAAGCATTAGGAAGAAAATGGAATAAGATCGAAGAAGACACAGCAGATGTTGGAAATCGAGATTTTTTATTTAAAGGAAAAGTCTGTAGTGCATTGTCGTACTGAAAATTTTTTAAATTATTTTTACAAGAGAAAATACAGACAACCCAAAAATAACTTGAATTCATTTATTACCAGAAGCTACGTCGTTTTATAGTAGCATTTTAAAATAATATAATTACTAAAAATATAAAAAAGTCAATTGTCGCAGTACCTTTACAGATTCTTTGTACAATTCGGAAAAAACTCCTTCATTTATACAACTCTTCCTTGCGCCCTCGCAGACTCCCTCCCAAAAGCTCTAAGGACTTGTTCAGAACACCCATAGGACAATTGTACATACCTTATATCCTTAAGAATTTTGTGTGAACATGCCCTATGCGATCCGAATCAGGACGGTTCTCAGATCTTAGATCTCGGGTCTTCGTCCACGGATCTCGGATCTTCACTTTCGGATCGCGGTTCTCGGTTTTCTGCTCACGGATCGCCAGTAAGGTATCTTAGATCACGGATCTCTGGTCACGGATCTCGGATCCCTGTTCAACAGTTCGCGGATCGCAACTCTCGGGTCATGGGTCGCTGATCTCGGATCTTTGGACTGACGGTTCGCGATCCGTGCAACAGGTATCACATTTTGGATCACGGATCGCGATCCGTGCAACGGATCATGAATCGTGATCTGAACCGGATCGTTTTTGGATCTGATCTGCCCATGTATGATTTGGAAAGCATATTGGTAGTAGCTGAAACACCTAACAGATGCAGCCAGGACCATGGCCATGTACAAGATAAACGAAATTATTTTCTTGGCCAGAATGGGACAACTAGATATTCAAATGGTGTAACTACGTAATGAAGATTTTTTTCCGGAAAATTGTAGTTTATGTTCATTTTCACGTTAAAGGACTACATTTGAAAAAACGTTTGCCAGGTACAGCGTCAGAAAATATTTTGTACACACTACAAATAAACACGATTTATACGCCGTCTGAGTTGATGTTGCCATGACACAGCGCCAGTGTTGCTGCAGAAGAAGTCATTTAACAGATCCCTGATTTCACCTGCTTTCTTTGGGTACCTGTTGGTCATGCTATTACTCATGTCATCCAAGTTCTCTTCACTGCCCATGTACCGGGTATCACTTCTTGCGTTTCGGGATGTTCGCTGTCTACAAAAGAAGCTGGAATGCCCTGTCTCGCTGCAAATAATTATGCAGCGAACAATGTTTCTTCTTACAGACGAGTTTTTGTATATATTATAAAGAAATTGTTGAAATATTATAAAGAGCTGGATAATTCCGCAAACTTTCTATAAGACGAAATTTGTCAGACTCTTTCATTTTGCTTTTTGTTTTCCTCGTAAATATAAACCCGACCAAAACTTTATTTGGCGCTTTACTTTTTCAATAACAACAACAATAGCTAAGTATTGTGATGAACGTGGCGATGCCGGCTGGCACGTTTCCTCTGCAAGCAGTAAAAGAGTGTAATTAAATTAGTTAGGCTAATCCATTAGGCTTTGCAAGTTTTTGTATTTCTAATATTTACAATTAATACAATTTACAAACCATTTTTTCCATCATTTTTAGTCGACAATGTCGCACGTCACGCAAATCAAGGGACAAAATTAAATCTCAATTGAATCACCACTGTCCAGTCAAAAGTCAAGCCAATCAGGACGTCAGACATGCTCTCCGGGCAGAAATCTTGACTTGACGCTTGACTTGCCAGTCATTGAACCAGGCTTTAGGGGATTTTGAAGCCGTTGCTCGTTATAACGGCTGGTCCGAAGAGGACCAATTTTCATTTGTTGACGCCTACCTAATAGGACTGGCTGGCTCCTGGTTTGACCGTACCTACCACCACGGAACCCAGCCAGCCGAGTCGTGGGAAGCATTCACCGTAAGCTTCAAGCAGAGGTTTCCAAGGCAGATTCACCGCCGATATCTTAAAGAAAATCACTTAACCGCTACAAATATCCAGAGGAGTACCTCTAGGAGTATTATCACGATGTTTTAGATCTTTGCGACCAAACTATACCGAAACATAGCCCTAGAAGGATCGCCTGGAGCATCTGCTGCACGGATTGCGCCCATCGCTCCTAGAGCAAATTCGTATTATCTGGCTGGAGACGTATGCGCAGTTCTTGGAAAAAATGACCAGCGTAATAGAAGGGCAAGACCAGGCCCAAAAGTCCAAATGGGCATCGAGTCGATCGCCACGATCCTCGCAGCGAAATTTGGCGAAGAACTGTCCAAGCAGCTGGCCGAAGCAGTGGGAGGACAGTCGGGGAGCCGTAAGGATCGTACGGTAAAGTTGGCCATCCATCTCATTACTCCCGTACGCATGAGGGAGAGCCTATTTGATTTGCATGCGGTAAGAGGGGGCACATAGCCCGTAAGTTCCGAAGTAGGCGGGTGAAAGGACAGGAGGGCGGGGGGCCTTCCAGGGATAGGTCAAATTCGTTGGGGCGCCCCGGAGAGGGCGAGGGTCGAAGGGTCCGTCTGTATTTACCCGTGACAATATTTTCACAACTGAATTTAACACGAGGTTAGTTTTGGAATAATAACTGTTTTTGTGTGGGCTACGAGCCCCTGTGCTCTAATACATAGCACACTAGATCGACTCCCCTCTACAGGGGATTACAAACTACTTTTATACCGGCCGCCCGATCTGTGGTTCTGCAAACGCCGCAGAAACCCCAGACGGACGAAAGAGACCGGACGGCATGCTCCGGCTGATGCCGGCCCGTGCCATCCTGCCGAGGTATCATTTCGCCACGTGACATGGCCCCCTTGCTGGTCTCAAGCGTCCCGCTTGAACAGGAAACGAGTACATGGTGTTCAGGTTTCATTAATCACTTCTCTTTTTACAAGGTACCAAGGAGAACATCACAGTTTTGGGTGACATTTAATTTGAAACATTATTTGGGCCATGCTGTTAGTAAATTTGGACGGGTTACCATTTTCTATTTCACTAAGTTTGCTTTATTCCGGAATTCGGAGCAGAGTACTTTTAGATTCATACGTAAGGTTAGTCATGATGAGGTTGTTAAAATAATTAAATAGAAAGATTAAAGCACAACTTGACAGAAACTCATTATTTAGAAAGGATTGTCTATCTGTAGGTTTCTTTTCCTCAAAATTCGGGTTACCGTCCTTAACTAAAAGAGGACAATGCCGTCTAGGCTTAACCCCGAAATTATAAGCGCCATCTAAATACTGATCAAGTACCACCATTGTATTGACCATGTTTTGTTCACTCGTCACCAGAGATCGCCCTATACTTACTCCACTTCTTTCCATCAAGCGCTGGCTTGGCTCCGTCACTAGCTCACAGCATTCCCCATTTGGGATTACCCCTATTCTGACGTACCAGTTTCAACGTGACAGGCACAGCACAACGCGGGGGTACAGAAACCCCCTCTCACTAACTAACTTGAGGCTCTCTTGACTTTTGCGGGCATTCATTTCGTTTCTAATGTCAATCGCTCCTAACTCTACAATAACTTCGTTCACTGTCAATTGCTCTGCTTCGGCCTCTGTTTCTACCTTTACTTTGGCGAGTTCTCTTTCCCTGTCCTCTTTTCCCTTGTTAACATCTCTGATTTCCTTACACGAAAGGGACTCTTCCCCTCTCCATCGCTAGCAGCTTCTATTACCTCCCGGGTCTTCTCAGCGATTCGGCTGGTCTGGCCGGAACTTGAGGTATCTACGACGTAAATTATCGCGGGTTTTGAGGTGATCCCCCCTGATTGACAAGCCTCTGGCCCTCTGGCCTATACTCAAAGGTTACCTATCCTAATTGCTTTAACACTTCATTTCCTATGATTAACTCGGATATCGTCGTATCCAACACTACCGCTGTCGTACTTTCTTACCTAACAATATTAACGTAATTTCTACTCCCCTATGGCTCTAGCTATATCCCCGTTAGCTACTAAAATGCTTGGTCCTAACAAAGGCTCTACTTTAACCCAATCTTTTGAAATTACACTTAAGGCTGCCCCCGTGTCTAACAGACGTGGGCCCCCACGTCTGAATTTCGTTGCACGTAACAATTTCTTTGATAAGGTTAGAGGTCTCGTGGATTAACAAGGGAACAACCGCTACGCCGCTGGGGTAGTCCCCTGGCTTGCCTAGCTATGCACTCGTATTAGGATTGTTCGGACGTGGTGCAAACCTCACTCGATTCCCCTGATCTCTTGAAGGACTGACTGACTGTTGAATGGAGTGTCTCCGATTGTCCATTTGGTGTTGGATTCTTCTGAGAAGAGGTTTGCTGGAAACGGAGTCTTGCTTAGCGATGCAGCGCGATATCTGAGTGCCTGGGCAAATAACCGTTCTTCCACTGGCTGTGATTTGCTGCGGAGTTCTTGCCTTAGGATTGTGATTTCCTCTGACATGGACTTGACCTACCGGGTCAGCTCCTCATTAGATTCCTTTATCTGCCGGGTCAGCTTCTCATGGGATTCCTTAACCTGCTGGATAGTTTCTCATGGGATTCCCTCAGTTCGATTTTTCTTTTCATGCCTTCTTCAGTGGTTGTTTTTACCAGATGATCCAGGTCGTTGTTCGACTCCTTTAGGGTAATTACCAATTTGTTCAGGTCTTGTGTGATAGTCATTTCGTCGACTGACCAAGGTTCAGACAGATCCAGTTTCAGCTGCTTCACAGGTTCTGGGTCTTGTGGTGGGAGTGTCTTCGCTATCCTCAGGATGGTGGTTGGGCTAGGTAGGTGCCAAAACACAGCTTGTCGATCACAATTTTGCGTAATAAACACTTTTGTGAAACAAGTTTTTGATACATAGGAACTCGCACTAGGACTAATTATAGCCCGTAAAAAATTATTTGCAGTTTTGGTTCAATAAAACCTTAGTAAAACCTGAATGGTAGGGCAAAATTTTTTGGTATTAGTTAAGTTCTAGTGAGGTAAAATTTCGGTATTTCGGCACACGTATTTTAACGCACTGGTACCTAAAGTAATTTTGCAAGAATAAATCAGCAAAACTGGAATATTTGCCGCACGTACCGAAAGTATACCTTTCTCCACGTAAGTGACTCTTTCAAGTAGGCGTGGTATATAAACGATTTTGCATGTAACAGCACTTCAAGTATAACGCAAGTAAACCTTAATCATACATAAATTTTAAGCACTTGTATAACATCAATATATTTTCATTCGACTTGAAGTATGCCTCGGGTATTCTTAATTTTCTGAAAAAGTAAAACACATGAGACAGAAAATACTTGTTTTGCATTTTTTCAAATTATAATTTGTTTATTTATTTCACTAATTCACTTGAACAATTTAAGTGCTATCAACAGTTGAAATCAAATTAACAAAACATTCAAAAATACAGATACTCAGACTGTACAAGAACAACAGTTATTTAAAAGCAGTAGCAGTAAAAACAAATTCACGTGAACAATTAAAAAAAATCAAAAAGTCATTTAAAAGCATATAAGAATGCATTATTCAACAACAATTATGTAAAAACAATAGCAACAAAAGGTAAGTTCACTTACAATTCAAATAAAGTCAATATTTCACTGAAAACAAACAAACATGGAAGCATATTTTAAACAGCATTAGTGCTTTAAAAGCATAACAACAAAGTACACAACAATAAAATAACAAAATTAGCACGATCTTCTTCTGCAGGCAGTGAATGTTCCACAGGAAGGACAGTCTTACATTGCACACAAAGACAAACTACACGGTAGTTTTGCAAAGAACAAAAATATAGCTTAACTTGCGTAGCAACAACGTTTGTTGACGACAGAAAGACTAAGCACCAAATACCAACCTTCCCTCTTAAGAATTAACGTCTGGTTGGTAACTTAGCTTAAGTCTACATTTTGCTATTGCCTTATACCCCTTCTTGTGGCTCCTTTATTTTATCACTTCAATTGCATGTACCCTTTTAGGAAGATTTGTTTCATTACATGTCTATATTGTGCCAGAAAAAGTCGATAGTCGTATCTCAAAAGGTCAAGAATCGTTAATGCTTTCCTTGGAATTTTCAAATGTTTGTGAAATTCTCGCTATCGGACCATAATTAAAGAAGTAACTGAAAAACTGGAGTAAATCGTTTGGAAAGATATAATCATATCTCCTGTAAATTGTAACGGGAGTCGTTAGCGACAATACCGAAATGGTTTGAAGGACTAGTAAAACAATAGAGGCTTTTCATTCTATCCCCCACCCCACCCCCCAAAAAAACAGTTGATAGTGGCGAACAAAGGAGAATTCCTAAATGTCCCTCAAAATTAATTCCCCCCCCACACACACACACACACATACACCGAAACGAAATCCTCTGTAAAGATTTTCGTGTCTGATGTCAGCCATTTCGCGGTCAAAAGGTGATATAATTTAAATTTATAGTCAATAGTAATAAATTATGAATCGATTCAGTATAACTTCAGTAATACTCTTTCATTACATGTGTTCGCATAATACTCTTTCATTACATGTGTTCGCACGGAGTTCCTCTGCGGTTTTACCGCTCAAGAACATCATGCAGGGCAGGGCCGAGTGCATTCACGAACCGTAACTAAACTTATTTTTTACTCGAGTAAGTCTGGACAAAGTATGCAGTACTCTTTCGGTTTTACCGCGCTAAAACATTAGGTAGGATACAGGTGTTTGCATTCGGAAACTGAACCAAAACATCATTCTTACCTGAGTCGAACTGGACGAAAATTGCAATGAAATATGTGTGCCAAAATACCGGAACCCAAGCAAAACATGCTTATGCTGGAAAATTGCGGTTTTATTGCAGTACCCCTACCGCAACATTTTCATACGTGAGATCAACAGTACATTCAAATGCCAAGATGAACTTTAAGCACGGAAAAGAGGTTCAAAACGGGAGCGCTAATGAAAACACACACAACTTGCGCGACTGGCGAACCGCGAACCTAGAAATGTATGCGCTTGGACCCATAGACCATGCTACCATTCCAAAATATCTGCGAATAGAATTCAATTGCGCTTTAACTTAAAGTTAGCACTTCACGAGTGAAATTAGAGATGAACACAGTTTTTGGTACGTTTCTAAAAATTGTTTTTCTCTATCCAACGCAAAGATGGAACATTGATATCGCCGTCCATCTTTGAATGCTGCTTATGTAAGAAAACGAACCACTGGATGCACTTAACTCAAGGTCAGAGAAAGCCAACCCGATTACCGTCACCTTGATATCTCTAGTTAGGTAGAATACATCATGACCTTCAAAAAAAGAAGACCAAAATTAAGAAGAAAATGTAGAGCAACCTTGCAAGATCAAGTACGTAGGGAGAAAGGGGTAAAGCTTGTACTTTCACCTTTCTACCAGCTATCCCAGTTGCCTAGGTAAATTGTTCTTTTCAGTACAACTTGAAGTTTAATTTGTAGTATTTCTAGAACCCCAGTGAAAAAATTGTCTCCACTTTCGTAAAAGGGAAACAAAACTGAAAATCTAACAATTTCTTATATAAGTTATACTCAATATTGTCACGCGGCGAAATGATACCTCGGCCGGATGGCATCCGCCGGAGCATGCCGTCCGGTCTCTTCCGTCCGTCTGGGGTTTCTGCGGCGTTTGCAGAACCACAGACCGGGCGCCCGGTTTAAAAGTAGTGTGTAATCCCTGTAGAGGAGAGTCCGACTTGTGTGCCATGTACTAGAGCTCCGGGGGCTCATAGCCCATGCCAATACAATTGTTATTCCAAAAACTAACCTTGTGTTAAATTCTGTTGTGACAATATCGTAGCGATAGGAACTCTGGCTGTCTATAAAGTTCGGAAGAACAGTGAACATCTAATTTCCAGTATTTCCTGCGTAAAAACTGCGAACTTATGATTGTTCCCGATTTGCAACATGTTCCTTAAGTGTTTTACTCATGCTGATACGGGTTACCAGCTTAGTTTAACTTGGTTTTATTTTATTGTGGCCAAGCGTTGGAAACTGGGAAGCTTGACAACCATATTTCCAAAGTAATTCCGATCGTATTTTTGCTTCTAGTGGAAGTTACAAAGGTGGAAAACTTTACCTGGGAGGTTGAGATCTCAGTCGGCCTATTTGCTGAAGCATATCGGGGGTGCTAGTTGTAATTATAGTATTTCTTTGTATAGTAATCACCTCTCTCGTCTATATATATCTCAAGATATA
>JAHZNP010000358.1:0-20540 GCA_020615345.1 Triops cancriformis
AAAATTGGAATAGTTTTCAACGTAAAAAAACACATTTTTACCGAAAGTAATGGCAAAGTAATGCATTACTTTACAAATGTAATTGTAATATGACGATTATTTTCGTTATTCAAGTGTAATTGTAATGTAATAGTAAACTTTATATAAAAAGTAATTGTAATGTAATAATATTCATTTTTTGAAAAATTACACAACACTGATTGCCACTCTCTATATTTCGACAGTTCGGTTTTACAGTACCGTGGTCATCATTTCACTCACAAGAGTCACGTAACCGGGTAGTACCAGCAAATTTTGTCTCCTTCGATTAATGCAGAAATTTAATATATTCTTTCAAAAATATAAAAAGCCACCTTAGTTGGTGTCGGAAACGTTTAAATAGTCTTTATTGTTTTTCTTGTTTATATTCACATTTTTTAGTTTTCATTTTGTTTTTAAGCATATTTTCATTCAATAATTGTGTTTAGCTTAGCCACGTCACATAAAAATTAACTACTTTACACTAGAGAACCAACAAAATTTGTCGCTGTCAATAAATGGAAAAATATAGTATACAATATTAAAAAATGAGGGTAAAATAAGCAAAAGCCAACCTAATCAGTTGATGTCGGAAACCTAGTCTTTATTATTTTTATTGTTTACTTTTAACATTTTTTTCAAGAATATTTTCGTAACCTAAGTGTATTTAGCTTAGCCATGTCACATAAAAGTTAACCACTTTACATTAGAGAACCAGCAAATTTTGTCTCCTTCGATTAATGCAGAAATTTAATATATTCTTTCAAAAATATAATAACAAACGAAGAATAACAAAGTATTCGAAGCAGACTTGTAAAAGCATAGGTCAATTTTTTGGCAGAGAGATGTTGTAGTTCTGATGGTTGATTTTGTAATGAAACCGAACAGCTGTAGTATGCGGCTTTTATAGGCCTTCGAAAGTATGAAAATAGCGTTAGTATTCAGCGCTTTCTCATACCAGAGCTGTGCAACTGCACCTCCTTTCTCTTAATTCCGTCACTTCTTTCACCTCATTTCTCTTCTTTCAATAATCACTAACCGGGTTCAAGCCGGTCAAGTTGGTTCAACGAGCCGAGCTTGTGAGCCGGTCTATGCAAGCCGAACCGAGCCTTTGAGCCGGTCGTCCAAGCCGAGCCGATCCTGTGAGCCGGTCGTCCAAGCCGATCCTGTGAGCCGGTCCATCGAGCCGAGCCGGGCTCCGCTCGGCTTGAGCGGCTCGGTTTGCCAGCCCTAACCCTGACCACTACAAATGCACCTCTTTTCTTTTTTTCTTCACTTTTCACATCTTTCACCTCCCTTCTCTTCTTTCACCTCGTTTCTCTTCTTTCGCTAATCGCGCTATGTGCTACATTAAGTCGGGTTCGAGACTGTCAAATTGATAAAAAAGCCGGATCTATTAGTCGGTTAATCGTGAGCCGAGCCTGTGAGCCGGTAGCCCAAGCCGAGCCGAGCCTCTGAGCCGGTTACCCAAGCCGAGCCGAGCCTGTGAGTCGGTCGCCCAAGCCGAGCCTGTGAGCCGGTCGCCCAAGCCGAGCCTGTGAGCCGGTCCATCCAAGCAGAGCCGAGCCGGGCTCGGCTCGGCTTGAGCGGCTCATTTTGCCAGCCCTAGATAACAGGGGTATCCCGCAATGTAAAGCTTTTAGTCCTACTTTCTCGGTCCCTAGAGTAGATTAAAGTAAAAGGACGGGATAGAAAAGGGTATCCTTTTACCACGCCTTTTACATTCGCAAACCTACCAGTGCCGTTCACAAAACGTCACGACAGTTTACAAGGCGCTTCATTTAAACCGGTATAAATAACCAAAATAAACTAGCTAAACTACCCTAAAATATACTAAAGTTAAATTCGTAAAGACTTAGAAAATACTTAAAGTGAAAATAAAGTACTTACATATGGTTTAAGATGAATTGAAAATCTGTAGTTCGTCTTGAAAAGACAAATTACAGTGTCGTAGTAAGACAAACCGGGAAAACTACTTAAAACACAGGAATTGCAATTGAGCTATCGTGAAATGTGGAACAAAATTCAAAGAAGAACAAAAGCAATTGGAAGACTTTTCATGTTGAGGAACCTTTATACGTGCTTTCTACTGTGATGAAAACGTCATTTACATTTATAGGAGTTTGTTGCAAAAGTAAGAAAGCGGAGAAAGGTCGGGAGAGTGTCGCCAGACCCCGTTTTGTGAATATTGTGTTCCTTTTGGGAACCCTTTTTGGAGTAGATTAGGAATGCCTGCCCTGGGGTACGATGGGCAAGTTTGTGAATCCACACCCTCCTATCTTCGTGAGTACTCCATCATCCTCAAGGGTGGTTCACACGGCCAGTCAAAGTCAGAAAGTCACCCGTCCAAGTCACGGAACGGCCTGGTTCGGTCTGACTTTTGTGTTGACTTTATGCTGACTGGTGTAATTCAAATTGGATTGAATTTCTGGCCCTTGACGCTTTGACTGGACACATTGCCAAAATATGCTTAACAAAAAACATGCATAAAACTTTGTTATTTTATTATTTGTATAACACAAAAACTGTATAAAGCCATCCAGATTAAATAAATTGGTATAAAAAAGCTTTTTGTTGAAAAGAAAGCAACTTGCGCTCAACGGCAACGCCATGTTTGTTTTGCGCCTTTTTCTACGTCACAGACATGGCGTTGCCGTTGAGCGCAAGTTGCTTTCTTTTCAACGAAAAGCTTTATTATGCCAATTTATTTAATCTGGATGGCTTTATGCAGTTTTTGTATGTTTTTCGTTAAGCTTTTTTTGGCAACGTGTCCAGTCAAAGCGTCAAGGGCCAGAAATTCAATCCCATTTGAATTACACCAGTCAGCACAAAGTCAACACAAAAGTCAGACCGAACCAGGCCGTTCCGTGACTTGGACGGGTGACTTTCTGACTTTGACTGGCCGTGTGAACCACCCTTCAAGAGACCGAGAAAGCAGGATTAAAACCTTTACATTGCGAGATACCCCTGTTATCCTATTGTGTAACCCTTATACTGTGGGCCTGACCATTTTGTTCAGTGACGGTCGCCGGGGCAGGTCGGACAGAAAAAAATTGGGGCAGGTCGATTTAGGGCTGGTAATCGGTTCGACTTGAGTCGAACCAAGTCGAGACGATGTCGATTCGATTTGGGGAAGACCGACTCCGACTCGACTCCATTTGCAAGGTGAAAATAGGTAAACAATTCCTGGAAGGCAAGGTGAAAATAGGTAAACAAGGTGAAAGTTTATACCTTACATTTCCAGGAAATGTTAGGCGTAAGCTTTAACCTTTCTCGACTCCAAGTCGACTCGGTTTGACCCGACCGACTTCGACTCGACTCGGTTTGGCAACGACCGACTTCGACTCGATTTGGCAACGACCGACTTCGACTCGACTCGGTTTGGAAGGTTGGCAGTCGAGTCAAGTCGAACCGTTTCCAGCCCTAGGTCCAGAGTTGCCGCGAGCACACTCGAATTCGAGCGCGCTTGAATTTTCGCGAGCGGTGAGCGCGAGTCACTCGTTTTCACATTTTGCGAGCGCACGCTCGCGATAGTGGCGCCACCACCCAGTAAAAATTCGTACCACATAGCACGAATTTACAAGTGCAGTATTTTTTCCGCTTGAGGAAATTAAGGATTCGCAATCGCATATTACCCCTTGCTTGTATGTTTATTTTGAAATATTTCTTGAGATCATAGTGATCATTAAAGATTTCAGAAATGTGATAGCTGATTAGTCCTTTAGTGGACCCGAAAAGGAAAGGAATTCCAACAAATTTACTAAATAAAGCATTTCAATGCAAAGGAAGTTGAGTTTTTCACATGAATGCAACTGTAATTATTTTAATAATATTGCAGATGTCCATTATTTTCGGTCTTCAAGAAAAGCGCGGAAACGCAGGAACAGAAAGTAGGCTGGGAGTAGGATATAAATGAACAAAGGAAGTTTTATTAAAGAATTACTGTTACAATTTATTAATCATGAAACGTTCTGCCAACTAAGTAAGACATGGTGAGCAGCAAAAAGGATGAGAAACAATTGAAAAATAATACTCCATCTCAGGAAAAATTAAACACTATTATAAATTCATTTCAACTTATGTTAAATTGTCTTTGATAAAAATTGCATTAATCAAATTTACTTGAAAATTAAGAAGAAAATCATTTTAACCAATTATGTATTGCTTAATTATTTACTTTTCAATAATTGGCGAGCGGCGAGCGATCGGCATCTCTGTCTAGGTCGAACCATGGTGGGCAAGCATGGGTGGTCATTTTTCGTTGTCAGGTCGATTTTTTTTAGATTAGCATGATTCTTACACTCTTTTGAGGAGCAAGAAATAAGATGCGCCATGCCCGGTTGCTTGCAATAGCGTTTTATTCCCTCTGTAAATTGCTTGTGATTGAATGGCATTTTATCATAAATTAGTGCTTCGTTTTAGTTATATTTTTTTACGTTTTACTTGTTTTCAGTCTATATGATTATGGTTGTAAGCAAAACACAAAATATTTCCAAACCGTGAAAAAATTCCATACTCCCTCAAAGAAGTTTTGAAGACTGTCGAGTTTATTTCATTTAGTGTTTGATTTCAAACTATTTGCAACATATCGTTACTATTTTAAAACCTTTTTCGGATTATCGTATTTTCCCTGTATCCATCTTAAGGGTCCTGTACAGATTGGCTAAGAGTTCCACTATATTGCGAATTCCGTATTAGGAGTGCATTACTGTAAATCTATACTACGAGTTTTTGCCACTAGTTCTATGAGACGACAGTGTCTGTTTATTAGAATTTTAATGTTTCAAAACAGAAATAAAGCGAATACTTAGCCTACTGGGCAGGGGGAGGGTACTGGTCAGTGGCACAGCCAGTGAATGGCTCGAGAAATATTAAATTACGGCTTGCGAATTCAAAAGATTCACAAAGAAATGTTCGGTAGAATGGGTCGGACTTTTTGCTACCCAAGGCGTTGACTTGACGTGCTAAAACGAGGAAAAGCACGGCGAGCGCCAGCTTCCACATTTTTTCCTTTCAAGAACGCACAGCTAACTAAAGAACACGACACATACAGTAATCTGTCTTAGAACATGTACTGAGTACTTTACTGGGAACCAAAACGAGATCCAGAGAAGTCACTTGACTCTCCGCAATAATAATTCCGTTTTTGAGTTTGGCGACCACCTATCGGATGTTCTACGCGATTACCTTAAAAATGAAAGAAAAAAATATGTATATGTAATTTTTAAATTTACTATATGTCAATGTTAGGACGTATAGCAACACATCCTGTTCCATAAATGTACGCAATAAAGAAACGAAAAGGTTTTGCAAGGTTAGTGGATGTTTGCACGAAGTACGTCGTTACAGAGAACACGTGTAACACAAGCATAAATCCACTGCGTTATTAATGTAATTTCTTAGACCAGAAACGAAATTACTTTTGAAATCTTGGAGACCTTTATCAGATCTCCACACTGGCCTTCTTATTTTCCTTAGAGTTTGAAAGTATTGTGTAATAGGTTCTATACGAACACAAGTGTAAAAAGTCCAATACAATAAACCTCGCAGGACTAACAAATTGCGAGTGTGAAGAATGAAAACGTCCATTAAAAGCGGTTCGTTTTTTTTAGGGTTCCGTTAAGTCAGATTATTGCAGACTAGATCAATCTAGGTCAAAGTTGCTAGGCTAGGTGTAATGCACAAGTTTAGTTAAAAATATGTTTGCAAATTACGGTGAGTTAATTTATAGTTGTTAATTACTGAAAAGAATGCTGTAGAGCTTGAGGCAGAGAATGTATTACTTGTTGATGCACTGTCTGTTTCGATCTTGTCTATGTCTAAGTTGAGCATCAAATATCGGGTATACTTCAACTTAAGAAACAAAGTACAGGGTGGGTAGGAAGTCTCACTCCCTTAAAATTTTCGGCTGTAAAAAAATATGGGGACGAAAAGTGTGTCGTTGACAGTCGCGCGACAAGCTCGACTCATTCCACAATAGGGCCGTTACGCTGGACATCTTACGAACCTTAACGCAACCGCAACAACTAAAGTTATTTCAGCTGTGCGTTACAACAGATACGAGCATTTTCAAAATGGTGGACGACTTGTTGCTGCCGTATTGGTCTACCATCGTGCACATACCGATAAAATCGTGAAGAACGTCACGTAAGACTCCAAAAATAGTTTGGGTAAAGTTTCCAACAGAAAATTCTCTAGTACATTTTGCAGTTACCGTCCGTGTATGGCTGTATAAAATGTTCCCAAATTTGTTGAACCGGAAGCGAGAACTAAGCAATCTTCTCTACCGTTGCCTTGGCCACTATGTGGCCTGACGTCACAACGCCAGATAATGCGTTGTGTGTTTTTATAAAGGAAAAAGTGTGTCAGTGCCGATATTCTTCCGACGACAAATTAAAGACTGCCGTTCGAGATTCTGTTATGGAGCGGCGACGCCAAAACTGCTCGGCAAAATTAACGGGAGTACATGGTGCCGCATTCGTCATTGCCGAGATTATGGCCGAAGACATATTGGCGACCTGAAACCATAACTGTTAAATTTTTCATCGTCAGAAGATGTTTAGAGCTAAAGAAACGTAGGGGGTGGACTTTCTTAAACTATGTTTAAGACACACGAACATATAAAGTGTTAACGTAATATAACTTTAACATACTGAAATCAGAACTAGGCATAAGAATCTAAGAGTAAGGAGATATAATCGCAGTTTTTAGCTGCCGAAGAATCCGAATAGTTTGTTTACCTGACAAAACGGGACAATAAGTTAGCAAGTCTGCCAAAAGGCTGTGATGCGTGTCCAGTTCTGGAACTTTGGGATTTGCCTTACAAAAAATTCAACGCAGGCTCGTTACGGGGTCTTTTCTTCATGAACGAAACCCTCCCGGCGTTGTGTTTCGGCGATAATGAATTCAAGAGCATTCTCGCTGGGACTGGAAATCTGGAAAACCTTTCTGCTTTCTTTCTCTATTTTTTCCTTTGATAATTTTTCCAATTAGTCTATTAAAGTTAACAAGGAAAAAAATCATTTTCATAGTTGGTTTGGCTAGGTAATGAGCTTGCCCAACGTGCATTGCCTAAATGATAGTTGAGTAGGATTAGTTACATACAAGTCTTTCTCTAGATTACGGATTACATCTAAAACTGTAATATTAGGTGAGTTGGACTTGACCAGCAACAAATCAATCATACGAATGGACAATAATCCGCCAGTAACACGAATCGCTGACCAGTTGCAAGTGGGCGTTACTTACGATTTTGACTAAATCCACACAGAAACGTACAGAGAGTTAAAAGTTGTCTGTTGCTATTTTTTTACTTTTCATGTGGATTAATAAATAATCTCTTTCTTTCCCTAGGTTCACTCATTTCGCTTGAACATTATGTGACAAAAGAAAATTCTTAAATCCATTGTTTCCAGTGTACAATACATGGGCGACATATGAACGCCAATTAGTCCTGCGGTTGTCAACTTGCACCCTACGACGCAACGAGTATAAAAAAGGAATTTTGTAAAGCGCTTTAACTTTGTGGGCATTCTTGTCACTAACTGAGTGTATGTAGCATATTAATTGTGGCTTTTGGCCTTGGCGCTTAAGCTTGGCTAGTTATGTGCGAAAAATCGTCGCAATTTTACTTTACATTTGAAGTTCCTAAGAAATTTTTATCTCAGTTATGGTCTTCGACAGCTGCGATGTTCGATAGTATTGTACAATACCTTGGAGAAGTTTGTATGGTGCGGAAGCGTTTAATGGACGGATTAATAATATAAAAAACTGGAAAAAATAGCGACATATGAGCAAAACTATGTCCTATTTAGTGTATGTGAAGAAATTGAAAATGTAACATGAAAAGTTCAAAGTTCATACAATAAGCGTATCATAGATTGTCTTATATGGTACGCGCTTTCCTAGTTGTATGCATTAAAAGGCGCTCGTAAGAATGCTCGCGAAACTGAAGTCTGGAACGGAACACTTCCAAACGCTATTTAACGCACAGTTTTAGCGGTGCTCTTACGAGAGTTTTCCAAGTGTCTAAGCTTTAAGTGAGCGTTCCTTAAAAGAATCGAAGTAAGTCTTGAGTAAGCGTCAAAATCTTGAGTGAATCTTTTAAACAAAGTAACGTCGTACTACCATCTAAAACCATCCTTAAAAAAAGGATCCCAAATGGAAGCGGAAGTTGTCTGAGTGATCGCAGGACCATTTATTGGCTAGAACCATTATTTCTTCGTGCCAAAGGCCAAGCTTTTTTGTCGCTTTCTTTTATTCCTTCCGTTCTTCTCACAACCTATCCCACTCTTTCTCAAACTGGAATACACAAGTGAATTGAAATGAGCACGATAGCTTCACTAAACTTTTTGTGTGTTGTGATCCTCTTGGAAGAAAATCTTCAGGGCAACTTTTTAAATTTTTCGCGTCCCCGTTAGCTTCTTCCGACAACTCTTTTCTATTTTTATCACAGGTTCATGTAGATTTGGGGACCGTTCAGTTCTTTTCACGAAACTCCCGGTAGAAGTAAACTTTTTGCAATCAAAGTTTGTCCGTTCTTCCCATGCACCACTTCAATCAAATCTAGGATTAGAAGTTTATGGAAACACGCCATAGCAATAACGAAAAATAAATATCTAACAAGTTTTCATTCGAATTTCTTCTAAAGTTTTGAAAACCACACCATGGACAGCGTACAACCCGTTGAGACTCTCCGATAAATTTCTTGAAAATTCACCCAGTGAGCCTCGTCCATGAAAACGAGCTTCAATCCCGGAACGCGCGGGACCGGGACTTTGTACAATTATTTTCGTTCTGCAGCACTGGAACGTCAATAGTTTTTTGACAATGTCTTCCCTTCTAATTTACACATTCCGTGTACGGTAAAAGGCGGAGCTTCAACCCAAGGGGTGGGATTTGACCCTTAAGTAGGCGGAGTCCCGCAAAAGTAAACGTGTCCTAACGTAAGTAAAAGGGCCGAGATATGTTGCCCATTTCATTAAACGGTTTTCTTCACCCATTCCGGGTTACGTGAAGGAGGCGGAGTTTCGCTCAGCTGGCCAATTTTTTTTAGAAAAGGGGGGCGGAGACTCGCCAAAGAGGTTGGTCTTGGCTCCCCGGAAGTGTCGAGGTAGACTCTGATGTTCCCAGTAATGTCTCTAATGTTCCTTTGATCACTGTACCTGAGGGGGAGGAGTCACTGGTTTGCCCGCACCCGCCATGGCAATTTCGGATAGTTTAATGTCAATGGGTTCTCGGTCGTCGTACAACGTAGGTGCTTGCAGAATAATAGCTGCCGTGCCTACAAGGACGGCCAACGTAAAAATCCATAGGAAGAGGCGGTCCAGTACCATCGCCACGTACTTCCAGTCCTCTTTGACCCGTATCGATTCCTGTTCTCTTCGGGTATGCTCTGCGATGAACTGGAGCCCGTCCATGGCTTTCATCACCTCCGGGCAGGGGTGAAACCCCGGTACATATTCTGCCCCTTCATCGGAGCTTCCTAACACACCGTTCACACACCCACCACCACCTCTTCCACCGCCACCACCTCTGATGCCATGGTCAGCCTCCTCGTCCATACTGGGCCCTCTGATGGCCGGTCCATGGACTCTACACTGGCCATTAAGACTCGTCTCATCTCTGTTAACAAGAAAATGTGGATCAGAGCTTAGAATTTTCTTTTTACAGAGTAGTAATAACACATACGGAAAATACCATGCGACGACTTTCGAGGTAAAAATTTATTTAACAAAAGAATTGCACGTAGACTAATAAATTGTAATCAAATCAAATAAAATGTAATTGAATCAAATAAACTTTAAGTGTATCAAATAAGTTGCAATTTGAATCGAATAAATTGTAACTAGGTCATATAAATTGTAAATAAATCAAACAAATCGCAATTAATCAAATAATAGCCCATACGTTAAGCAAATTACAAGTAAACTAAACCGCAAATACACTAAAATAAAGCGCACGAAAATAAAGCAAAATACAAAAAAGTAAACAAAACTTAAAATACAAACTTCCAAAAACTTATACTTGAACTGAAATTGTTTGAAAACTATTTTTTTGTAATCGTTACTTGATATACAGAAGGTCAATTATTCCAGTGCTTGTTTTATTTTACACTCTGGCATTGACCGTTTAGTCTGGAAGATAATTTTCCTAACTTTTTCCCGCAAATAAACTTCATAGGAAAATATTCCCATCAAGCGGATTTAACGTTTCGACCCTCTTAAGAACAAAGGAAGCTAAAATTTCTGGCGCATTGAACCAGAATTCGAAAAGGATAAGAGAACGTTTCATTTGAAGAAAAGGGAGTCCATTTTTCTACCTTCTTGGTTTCATAGTCTCCAGAGTCGTCCATTGCACGTCCGTGTTGTCAGCTCGTAAGTCGGACGCTGAACGGATGGAAACGGAGTTATGTGACGGACCCATTGCTGCTGCCGCTGCTGTAACTTCCGACGACAAAGTTGTAGGGCCATGGCCGGAAAGACTTAAGCCAGCTAGCCAAGTCGGTTCCCGAAATTCTAATCCATGACACGTTCGTACTAGCACACGATGTCGACTACTGGTCGGACTTTTTTTTTGTATGTGAGGGGGGGGGGTGGGGAGGAGTGTAAGCAGAAAGGTCACGGAAAAAGGACAAAAAAAGTACACCACGAAAGAAAAATGAAATGCAAAAATTTTAGTCAGTTTTTGGCACAAGTCGTATTTCATTGAAATTAGTGCGGTCATTAGCATTAATTCTTCTCGTATTTTCTTACTCTCTATTCAAACCTCTAACTTCAGTTTATCTTAAAATCAAATCCAAACCGACAAATTATGCAGAAACTTTTGAATTCCCTGTTTAGTTCTTACTTAGAAACTTGTTTACGTAATTTGGTACTTCTGGTATACTTCTCATTGGCTTAATGTCAACGTGCTTTGCATTCTCAAGGTAACGAAGCAATATGCAATTTTAATGGGGATTTTACTTCTACCGTCTTTGAAAACTGGAAAAAGAAATGATCAAGAACTCGTATTGTTCTCTTTTAATTAACTTTGCAGTAGCTTATCACAATGACTACCCATTTTACGGAAGTCGTCGACTCAAGTGCAGTTGCTTCTAACGCAATAGATCCACCGTAACAAGCTATTAGTCTGTTACTTCAATCAACTACGTAATTAAACTGGGGGGGGACAGAAGGTCACGTTAGAGAGTTTGTCACGGCGAATACCAAGTTCCATGCTTGAACCGACTTGCGTTCAATTTGAACCCCACACCGTCTTCGTCACCCTCGACAAATGAGAACAAACTGCTTTCCGTTCATGCAATGAACGCCGCAACGTTGCTCTACGGTTGAAACTTGTTGACAGAAGCCAAACTCAATTTCTGCCAAATGAGAAGTTCATGATTTTCTCATACGTAGGTTGTGAAGCTAATTACGGCTTTCTTTTAGTTGTCTACTATCATTAGAATCGCTAACCGGTACTACTTTTGAAAAAGTTCTTGTCATTTTCATTTCGGAACTATAAAGTATAGAAATTACTTCTGAATTTCAAGTCTTCAGCTACCAAAAATCTTTAATTACTGAACAAGTTAAGACATTAAACTATGTTTCGTTTATTTCCTGGCTTTTTACCTGCTCTCTCATCGTAATTGAGGAAACTAATGAGTCCGTTCGGCTTTTACTTGAAGACTTATTCTTTAATAAATTGTTTTCTGTTTAATTTTGTTATCATTTTCTGCATAAATCTTACCCGTATAAACTGTGAGCATAGTGCGGTCTTCGCATGACCAGCAACCGAGGTAAAATGTGAATAAATACGCGACGAACCCAAGGCGACATAGTATGCGTTTGTGGTGATCGAAAGTGGACGTTCAAAACTACTACCGTCACGCAGATACTGGAATGAGAAATTGAGGATTTGAGAACAAGTGAGATTCATTAAACCCCTACAAGGTCCCCAAACCCAAATTTACATCTTGTTTCTTGCCTTACCCGTCACACGTCTCTCTCAATGTGTGAACAGTTTACATATCGCAAGCAAAGCTGATTTATATTCTTACCTGAAAGTGTCCAGGATCATGGTGAACAGCACAAATTTACCCAGAAGGGGCACCACTAAACTTGTGGGCGGAATAATTTCCGCCAATAGCAGGAAGAACACGGTGAGCGACAGGAGAATGGAAATTGCAAGACTAACCTAAGTAGAAAGAATAATTAGTGAAACGAATAAACAAAATATAGAAATAGCAGTAAAATAATGCCCCAAGTAACTTTTTTTTCTTCATGTAGAAAATTAACAAAGCGTTCGACCCTCTTGTAACCATGGTTTTCGGTCATGAGATCATTACAGCAAAACAAATCTCAAGTCACAATAAAAATTGACATATGATAAGTTCTAAAAAGCACATTAAGCGTGCGTTGTATGTCCAATGAATTTGAGTTTCGGAAAACACACACTCTTTTTCTTTCTTATGTTCTTCAAAAGCGTTTTTTCCGTCGTTCTAGTCTTCATGCTTACTTAGATTATCAGTCCACTTCAAGAACACCAAATTTTTTTTTATCCACAAGAAAAAATGGCCATGGGGTATTAAATTAGGAGCTCGGAAAAATACGCCAAGAAGAGGACTTACTTTTTCACCCGAATCTGAAGGTAGGTAAAAAACCAAAACGGTCAAGAAGGAAATTCCCATGCATGGAATGATGAGATTAACGGTATAAAAGAGGGTTTTCCTTCGCATAGTGATATTAAACGTTATATCCAAGTAAGGTTCATCGCAGCAGGTGTAGAACTTCATATTTCTGGCACAAAGAAGACAGAAAGAAAAGTAAACACGCTTAATATATTGCTCTACTGGAGCCCATGGGAAAAGGAAAAAAAAATTGAATTTACGGCAACACGCTCTAGGAAAGACTCAAGAATTTTGCGTCATAAAAAGAGCATAACAAAATTAAGTACGATCAAGAAAACGTAGCTCTATTTTTTATTAGTTAGGTTCTTGGTTTCTTTCACTAACCGGACGGCAGGAACTTGGAGAATATCCCATTCGACGCTCAAATAAAATTCTGTTAAATCGACGCCAATGTCTACCACACTCGAGCCAAGGGATTCGTCCTTGTGCCGCAAATCTACTTGAAAACCGTCGTAAGTCCAGCTCCCAAATTTCATAACGCACGTTTGTTCATCAAATGGAAAATACCTTCGGTGAAATTGGAAGGAAAGAAAATATTAATCAACGAAAATAAACTAACGAAATAAGTAACTTGAAAAAAAAATGTTAAATTTTATTGATTACTATGAAATTATATAATATATACCAAAAGACACTCATCACAGTAAAACAACTAATTTAAAATCGACTAGATATTATTTTATGACAATCGACACATAAAGAAATAAAATAATAGAGCGTAGCCTTTATAAATGCACAGAAACCTACAAGACAAAAATTCTTTAAAAATAGCTAGGAAATATAAGATAGAAATATACATATATCGATTTACGAAATTGAGTGAAGCAACCGTAACTGGAAACAAAATTAGATTACTCGATGAACAATCAGGAGAGGAGATAGGCAACTATTGTATAATACGAAATCGATATTTCAAGTTACAGAATAAGGCTTAAAATTCAAAAATTGGAACAGTCGAGATGCACAAAAAATTAAATTTATTATCGATGAATCAATAAATGAAAGACTTTATTCATACTCGACGTCAATCTCGCAAGAAGACTTGTAGATGGCGGGTGGCTTCCACTCAATCAATCCGTCGGAACGCATGGTAGCCTTGGTGGCAAGCGTCACTTCAAAATTGCCATCCGCACTATAAGACCATGTTTTTCTTGAATAAATTCTATATTTCCCTATTTTAGCTCCCTATCCCCCTGCTTCAGCTGGCTCTTTTGGACATTTTCTTGCAGAGGAAGGAAGTGGAGCTGTAATCAAGTTTCGCCTTACTTGTTATATAAGACGATATCTGGCCGCCAAATGTGCTCGGAAGGTACGTGGAGCATATCAACTCCCCCATACTCTTTAGGATCCCATTGTAACTTGTAATCATACCAGTACTGCTCCACCCACAAGTTCGTTGTCATGATTTGGTTCTTCAAGTTCTGTGACAAAAGTTATTTTTAGAAAGTAATTTTTTTCAAATACATTCATATTTTTTAATTTTTCAAAGAACAATTCAACTGCTAGCTTGAAACACTGCACTAGCTGAATGTAATTAGTTTATTAGAATTTTACTTAATACTCCATAGAATTGTGAGCAAGACTACTGCACTTCAGAAAAAAATGAGTAATCGTATTTATGGTGTAATATAATCATATAATGTAACGATAACAATAGTATAATTTAGTAACAGTAATAATATAATGCAGTAATGTAATCATATAGTATAGCAGTAGTAACCATATTATGTAGTAATGGTAATCATATAATGTAGTAATTGTAGTCATTTAATTGTTCCGTAATACAGAATATGACGCATATTAACGGTTCAGTAGTCTAATCCCCTTAACAAAAACCTCTTCCATAAAAGCAATAATCTTTTTGTAGGCATACCAGACGGGAACGAAATTATTCATACAAACGTAGTTATCGTCGTTAAACTCAAGTTTCGTTTACACGGTTATAACAATGTAACTAAGTATGCTCAACACCTATCTTGAGCTCTATAAATATGAACTTTTACATGAGCATACCTATATAAGTATTCTCAACTCCACGACAGAAAAAAACACCGACGAGAACACTTCAATTTTACCTCCCACGCTCGTTGTGTCTGGTTGAGAGCGCCACTTTCTTCCACAAACAAAGTAGGAACCTAACTTCCCCGCCAAAATAAATAGCCCCCAGTACCTCCTGTAACTTGTCAAAACAACTCGACTTGGCATATTCCAAAACTTTCAACACTCCTACTCAATAAACAGTCACACATCCATTTCCTTAACCTTCGCAATTCCAGCTCTTGATTACCATCTTCGTTTTAAGTCGAAATATTTTACTAATGATTTCTCTAAAGCTTCTTGAAGCCCCCTCTGGCGAACCCTGTGTACACAGAGCAAGACAATAAATAATGTGCGTTTTCTTGGTCCCGTGTTGATTATTAGTGTCCTAGGCAAGCGAAATCGTTCGAGAAAAATAGAGCACTACAGGGACTCATTATCGACTCAAACGCAAGCTTCAATACAAGATTTTTTTCCCTACCGTAGAAAAACATATTTCTTTCCAAAATATCCACCGGAGACGCGAAACCCCTAATCACCCATCTTTCTCTGCATTCTTAGGTGCCGCGCACACATTCCTCCGTGTTATCTTCCTCTAGGCGGAGTGAAAATAAAGAACGAAAAAATAAAAGGCTCGTAAAAGAGAAGAATGACGGCGAAAGGGTCCCAGGGTCTCCTTCTAGCGAACAGCGAAAGATTGCACACGACATATTGTTATACTGTTAGACTCCAGCTCGTAAAGCATGGCAACCATCGAGGTTTACACATACATAATGCAACACGCGTGACTGATTCGTTGTGAGCTATTCTTCACAGCAAATTTCTGGATCCATGAGCACTCACAGTACACGTACAGTGAGGCTTCCGTATCCAGTGAGGCTTCGGTTTCTCAACTTGTAATGCTAATCAAAATAGAGCTAAATTCATCTACGATTGTTATATGAAAGAATTCAAATGAACCTAGAAGCAAGAACGTACGCATTTTTTTCCTACGCATTCTTTCCTACGAGTTAAAATTAGTAAGCGACTATTCCACGACTGTTATGGCAAAACTTAAAACCACACTTTGTATAAGGTTTGGTAGAAGGATTTCTCTAAAACTTTTCAATCTCAATTTCTGTTACAATGCGTATATGTTGAAGTTTGAGACTCACGGCGAACGCCGTACGACCACGTGAACGCACGTGTTCCTAAGCCGGCAGCAACTTAGTAACGGAATTGTCAGACACTAGCGCCACTGCCCGCTGGAACAAAGCAAGAACACCAAACACCGGTTTTGACAAACTTCGGACGAAAGTTTTGGGAACTTTGCAGCCTTCCAAGGAGTTTCACAACTTCTCTCAGACGAAGTAATAATGTATAACGAGGAAAGAAGTATTAAATTCTTCAAACTTCCAAAACTCTGCGTTACCAGGAGAATTTTGGCACAAAGTGTGAACTTCTTAAGCAGACCACCTAGCTATAGAACAAGTTAATTAATGCCCTTCCAGGTTCATTGTACAGTAATTGGTGCTTTCGTATTACTTCCTCTGCATAGTGTATTACTATTGATGCTCCAATAAATATTCTGTCACAAATGAAACGGCTCCAAATTTCTTTTTACAACCACTACCTTTGGACAATTCCCCTTCTCCCCCCCCCCCCCCCCAAGAAAAAAAAAGTTCTCTTGTAGCTTTCATTTCAGAAATTTCTCCAACAAATCGATTTCGTGATCTTCCTTCTCGTATTTCCATTTATTTCCCCTCCACAGAAATAAGTAACATAATTTACGGTACGCGCTGTGTTTTTCTTTCACGCATTTTTGAGTTCCTGATGAACGGCTGCAAGATAATTGTTTTTTTGTCAAATCTCACTTCTGCTCCCTCACACAGTCGCAAACACGCGGTTAGTTGTGCGTAGTGGGTTGAAGAGTACAAACGGGATTTTAGTACGGTGGAAAAGAGACACTTCGTCCATCTCCAATTTAGTAATGATAACTTTTCTTTTCTTATTTCTTCTCTTTTTTCCCCTTCAACCGAAAACAAAACAAAAAAGAGATAAACAGAGGCAGAAGAGTCCCTAGTCCCCAAAGAGTAAAAAAAGGAAAAATTGCATTGTTGGCGCGAGCAAAGAACGTCGACAAACATCAATGGATCTTCATACTCTTTTCTCCTTTCTCTTCTCGCTTTCTTTTCAGGACTTTTTTTTTCAACTTCGTTTTACTGTTACTGTCAGACACTTACGAACCATTCTCCGGAAATCTGCACACGGCAGTCGTGCACGCTCAGGGTAAATAGCAATACAATACAAAAGTCCAGTACTCTAGATTGGCTCCATCGGGCTGGTCACGACTATCTTATTTTTTTTTTCTCGAAAGAGGAGCCACTGTGTAAATGCCGGAGCGGAATTCCGCGTGGAAAACTAGCGCCGTCCATATCCTGTTCGTCGTGGGAATTTGTGCTTCCCATTTTTCTTCGCTTCCGTTTTTGTGCCAGTTGAAAAAAGTTCGCCGAGCTTTTCAGACTGAAATGTCTTGTAAGCCAAAGTAACATTAAAGGAGAGGAAGGATGGGAGGAAGGAAGGAAGGAGGGAATCAATCAATCAATGTAGGGGCATATTTCTCGCAAGTCATGCGCTAACAGTGACACCTTGACAACTTTGCAGGCAAAGTTCTTCTCGTTCATCCTGTATAAAACTTTGAAAAGCTTTTTGAAGAAAAATGGGGGAAAATAGACCTCTCGCGACTCGAGTTCTTTTCCAGCGCTTAACTTGGAAAATTGAGAGAGAAGTGGAGAATCACGTTTGCTTAGGCGAGGCACTTTTCTCAAACGGACTCCAAATCAAACGAAGAAACCTTATACAAAGTTTCGAATCCAAGTGGAATCCCGCCAAAAGAGCTTTGAGTAATTTAATCTGATTTCTCAAGAAAGTTTGCACCAACGTTGTACCACAGCACCTAAAACGAGAGCTTTAAAAGAAAGTTAATGCAAGGATGAAAACGCCCTGCCCGATAAATGGTGCCAAGTTAAAACTTTTCATAGTTGCACAAGCCACGAGGGGAAGAGTCCTCATGTTTTTGCTTCGATGCGTGAAAAATCCTTTTTTAATTAGTTTAAGATGTTTGGCTTGGAAAAGAGTAGATCTAATTGTGTAAGTTATATTTACTATGACCTTCTATACGGAAAAGGAATGTTTGACACGGTTTGTTCCTCTTTTCGTTATTAACATTTCGTTTCTCACTTTGCAAACAACATCTGCAATAGATTAAAACAAACGCAAGCTATTGTCACTTTCTTTAAATAATCATGACAGATAATTTTTTTTAGAGAAGGCCTAAATACGGGCTACCATTTCTATTTCTTTGAAAAAATGGTGTTCCCATTTTAGGAATGAAAAGTTACTTAAGCAATAGAAAATTAATCATACTAGTCGCATAAGCCTTGTATGAGTGTGAAAAGTCGTCGCAAGTTTAATTTATACGATTTCATAAAACTTTTCTAAATGGTCATTTTGAAACCTGGGCGCAAATACGGGCTACGGTGCAAAATTTATTAATGCATCAACGAAGGAGACTAAAGAAGGGTAAACAATAAACAAAAGCAGCATTCATACGTGTACTGCCTTCAAGTGCATCTTAAAGCTATCATTTAACATGAAAGGCAACATTTTAATATTTTCGCCAATATTTTTATATTCTGAATTTATTTTTTTAAAAAAGTTCAACACTTAAGAAATTGGCGAATAATAGAAATCTTTAAGCAAAGATCCTACAATACAAAGAACAACAGATCTACCCATGTTCTGTCAGCTTTAGATGTCTTGAAAGGATAGTGCCAATAATTTTGTTGAGCTAACTGGTAAGCTATTCGCATAAAGGTACCACAGGGTGAATCCACAATTAGTTGGCTACCGTGTGCAGTAACTATTCAACAAGAACCTAAAAAAAGGTAAAGTTTGTTTCCTACGAGTCTTTCTTACATACTGCAAGCAGAGGAATGAGAGAAGTTTCTTTACTAAAAGTTTGTAAAGTTGTACAAGGAACATGGAACAATGTTGGCGCTTTTAGCTTGTCCAACTTTTTTAACCCGTGTAACAACAATTGCCTTCTTCATGCCCTGTGCGTTCCATGTCTTACGCATATTTCTTTTCAAAATTTCTTACGCTAATTCTCAGCAGCCAATGAGAAAGAAAGAAAGGAAAAAAAAAGAACGCAATCATCTGGTGTAAGCACGGGCTATAGTAGCTCATATTTACACCACGTATGGTAGACCATACCTGAAGCATCACTCAACTTTCAAATTGTAGATCATTCTCACAATCGCTATTAATATTTATCCTTAAATGCGCACTTGTGAAAAGTCTGATCTTTGAAATAAACACGCAGCTATAGAAAGAACAAATAATTTAAGCTTTTCTTAGAAAGAGGGTGAAATAAGGAAACCCATACTAAGATTCCGGCAGATGAGTAAAATTACAAACAAAGTCATAGAACGAACACAACGCAGATTGGTACTCAACCTGGACGCAATATTCACAGGAATTCAGAAGAAGAAAATGTGATGGATATAATTAGAAAATGGCGCGAAATAAAACCGGAAAGTCGTTTGCCCATTTTTGCACCATAGCCCGCATTCATATCTGCTCATCTACGTGTATTTGTGTAGTTTGACACATCCGATGCTTTGCTAAGAATCTTTTCCTAAAGTATTCTTACGAGTAATAGACTAAAACTTCATTGTGTCGGGAAAAAAATTGCATTAAAAACACTCGTCATTCCCATTAAACGGTCTACGCCGGTTGCATTTCATGTTCTGCTTCATGAGGATGGAACATCAGCCGAAACCTAATAATGGCATACTATAATGTACGACTCTGTAATCCGCGCAACTCAACGAAGTTATGGGGAAAAAACAAACACGTTCACACGCCGCTGGTATCTCGCACGAGTACGCAATCTCTTACGATGAGTACCGACAAGAATTGCTGCGTCTTTCCCAGAGGTTGTTTTAGAAAATACTCACACAAAAAACTAAATTAAGTGCTTACAGTCTCGCGAGAGCAAGTTTTTTCCCAAGAAACTACTTCCTAGAAATGTGTTACAATATCTGCCCGAGACAGAAAGCGCCACTACTAGCTATTCCCATTTCTGTGACAGATGCAAAATTGAGAAAGTTGTCTAGTCTCTATTATGGTAATAAAAACTCTAGTTTTGTTTTCTATTTTCAAATAATTGTACATTCTTTTCAACTCAACTATTATTACTGAAAACAGATAGTTAGCCTATTGGAGAACTTCTTTAAACTACGGTAGCGAAACCACAGTTAGGAACACAAATGGTAGTGTTCCATGTAAAGCTCTCAGACAACTGACTGTATTTCCCCGTAGCTTGTACTTAGTTCGGTTGGGAGGATTTCGTCTAATTCGCTCGTCACTTTGTGTTTTCCTTGACATGGTTCAACACCAAACCTGAACGGTATACGAATTGTAGACTCTGACAGAACAAACGGTTTCATAAAACCACAACTACTAAACAATGAAATTATCCTTAGCTGAATAGGACAACCTAATTTCTTCCCACCTACTCCAGTCAAATAATTAAAAGAAAGTGAAGTGTTGAGTTTTCCAGTCAAGTAGTTTTAAATAAATGTTCCCTTTTCTTCAACTTCGCTCCTTCCTGAGGCTTTCTAACGAAAACACAGAATAGTAGCCTAGAGGGCTGCAAGCGATGTGAATTCTTCTACATAAGGTTGAATCATGTCAGCGCTAAAAAATTGTAGGTCGATTTTTTTTAGTCTGTCTTTTTCTGAATCGATCCTAGCCGATCCAGTCGTCTTTC